>BQNB010002689.1:56889-122030 GCA_026074375.1 Tanacetum coccineum
TTCTTGGTTCCTTAGAGCCCTACACTCCCTTACAAAGTGTCCCCTTTTGTGGCAGTTGTAACACTCCACCTTGGACTTATCAAACCAAATGGTCTCATTATCATTAATAGTAAGCTTTCTTCCAGTGTTCTTCAAGAATCTCCTTGCTCTTATTATTAGCATAGTCATCTGCCACCTCAGGTCTATCTCTTCTAAATCATCAGGATAAATTTTTTACAAGTCCTCATTGTCAAGTTATGGACTGTTTGGTTGACTTGCAAAGAAAGCACAGATAACAGCATCACTTAAGTTATCAATTGTTGTTGAGTTAACAGCAGTAGCTTGAGTGCTAGCAGTTGTAGCACCATAAGCAGTATTAACTACTCCATTTGTACTGCTGGTGTTGTTTGAGGACATAAAGGCTACGTTTTGTATGTTTGTGCTTGAGCTTGATGTCCTTCTGACCTCTGGTTCATAGATCTTTAGGTTGTTGTAAAGATCATTCAAGCTTAATGTATCTATCTCAGGCTTGTTCCTCCACACAATGGTATGTGTGTTCCAGTCTGGTGACAGACTTCTTAAGAACTTCTGATTCACATCTTCTTGTGATATACTTTCACCATGAATCTCCAAATGACTGATAAGCTTTTAAAGCCCATCAAAGGTTTGATCTAACACCTCTGAGCTAGTTGCAGTAAAATTTTCATACTGTTGCTTTAGAAGATTCCTCTGAGTCTTTTTAGTAGCAGCATTACCTCCAAACCTCTTCTCAATAGCCTACAACAATGACTTGGCATCTTTGATGAAGTTAAACTTCAATTGATGTTCATTAGGGATGCCCATCAATAAAGTGCTTCTTGCCTTCAACTCTAACCTTCTTTGTGCCTTTTCTTCAGCAGTTATAGGAACAATTAGAGTCTCAACACCTTCAACAACTTTTGGTATTGGAGGTGCATTACCATTCTCTATTACTTCCCATAGAGAATAATCAATCATCTGGATGTACTATACTCACCTGGTTTGAGCATAGGCACTTTTGATGCAACCACCATATGTAACGAGTCTTGATCCATGTCTTCTTAGCAAAGTTTCTCAAAGCAACAAGCTCTGATACCACTTGTTGATCCCAGTTAACTTCTAATGATCGAATTCCTTAAGCTTGTTTAAGGTTTAGTTATGCTAGATAAATCTAACGCAACTTAGTTTAAGAAAATTTGTTTGATAATACTAAAGATTATGCGGAATCTAATCTTTAATATAAGAAGATATCTTCAGTAATACAAAACAATATAATTTCAACAATAAAAGCTCTAATATTATTATTACAAATAATACGAATACTCTCCTAGTATTAGGGTTACAAAACCTTAAAGTTATGAATTATACGACTAAGATACATAAAACTCTATGCCCTAGGACCTCCTTTTATACACCAAGGAGTCCTAGTCGATTTACAATATATTACTAAAACATAGATTATTCTTAAAGATCTATTCTAAAACTAACAATCCTTATCTCATAAGTAATCTTGATCTTTAAGCAATCTTTATCTTTCAACAGTTGTAATCTTTCAGCAATTGTAACTTTCAGTAGTTGTAACTTTGTACCAGCAGCATTAACTCTTAATAAGTAGTAGTAACTTATACACCAACAACATTAACTTAGAAGCATTATCTTCAAGAAGGCTTTTAATCCCAACAACCTCTTCCTTTCTTTGGAACTTCAATGCCAGTAGATTAGGCAAGGTGTGTCAGATAAGCCTCTGAGTTCTTGATATCATCATTCATCATGACATCTGGAATTGACATTCCATACATTTGTTTATCTTCTCCCTTGCTGACGAACTTTAACTTTCAGAGGACACCATCATCCTTGATAGTGTTGATAAGTGAGCCGTGTCTGTTGGGAATAGATTTATGTTTCAAAAGGAAGTAATGGATGATGACCTTGGTAAATCTAGGATAGGGCATCATTTCACGTCTCTTGGCACTTGTTTGTCTGTTGTCAATCTGGTACTCGACGTCTTCCCAAATCAAATAAGCATAATCAACATTCTTCTTATAGAACAAACCCCACAATATTTAAGCTCTTGATTGTCAGAGTCTGTCATTACCTAAAGTTTTGCTAGATAAACACTTATTGATGATAGGGGTGAAGGTTCTCTATGATTGATATGTATGATCAACATACAAATCTGCAACCAAATCCAGAGAGCCCTTATAACCCAGTTATTTGAGGAAGATGACCAGTGCATCATGAGGAGGTGATGCAACGAACTCCTTGTTTGGAACTCTTAGAGTGATACGAAGAATTTCTCGAAAGAGTTTAACACCAATTTCAAACTTTTGTTTGTCAAGTTAAAACTGGTAAGAAGAAGAATTCTTGATCTTAGTAATAGTGAACCAGAATTGCTGCATGTAAATCTAAGGAACATCAGCACTGATGAAGAAATCATTGTAGCATGGAGAAAGCTTGAGAATATACAGAACAACATGATATGTAGCTTCCTTTTGCTTTTTATTGGGATCAATTCTCATGTTGCATGAGCCAATCTTAACTCGATCATTAGTAGAAACCAATGGCTCATCAAGAGAGGCTTGTTGAATGTTTTCTTGTTCCATGATTCTGCTAAGAGTTATCCAATATAGTTCATATACAAAACATATATATATATATATGATATAATATGTATGATTATAATGATATATATATATACAATAAATTTGATTTACACTCTTCTTGTTGTGTTTCGTTTTTGATGTGTTATGATATATTTAAGTAATTAAATCCTTTTAAACACACAACAAGATAGTCAGCTTACTCAATGGTAAACCGAAGCAAAAACATTCAAATAGTGGTCAAAAAGTTAAGCAGGTCAACTAAAGTCAACTTAAGTCAAACTAGTCAACACTGTGTTATTTCGTGGGTTTCACAAAACCTGGTATTTTGCAGGTTTAGATAAACCTGGTATTTCACTACTTTGTCAAAACTTGATATTTCGCAAGAATCAAACATGTGATATTTCGCTGGTTTTAATTTGACCTGATATTTCGCTGGTTTAATTTGACCTGATATTTCGAGGGTTTTCAAATTTGTGATATTTTGATGGCTTTAACTTGTGATATTTCGCTGGTTTTTAACCTGTGATATTTTGTTGTTTTTAACTTGTGATATTTCGCTGATTTTAACATGTGTATATTTCATGATCAAGAACAATTCTATTTCACTAGATTTTAAAAACACTTAACCACAAACACATTTAACCATTTAAACATTTCCAAAACCATTTGAAACAACTACAACCAGACATGAACCATATTTCAAGCATTTCCAACATTATTCTACAAGATTGAAAGCCTATTCATAGATTTTGATCACACAAATGAGAATACCACACATACTTAGACAACAAGTGTTCTAAAACTCATTCAAAGCAAGCCTAGAGGATATTATACCAAACAGGTGCATCACAAAGACAAAACACGCATCCAAACACAACTTGTCTTCATATTTTGCGGTCAAGAACATAAATTATTCAAATAAGTGAAACCTAAACGCATATGAACACTTCTATAACATTACATGACTCACATAATCATTTAGAACACACAAATACTAACACATGAGTACTCCTATTCATTTTGAATTATTTTCGGCCCAAGAATCACTCAAATCTCACAAATGAGTAATCCTCATTCAAAACTGTTACAAGTTTAATCATCCCTAAACAAACATAAGCCCCGTGGTTAATTAGACATAAAGCCACGTTTGATCCTATGAACCCTAATTAGGTAAATTAGGGTTTTTGAGTGATTTTACATTAATTAAACTAATTTCTCTTAACCTAGTGACCTTTAGGAGATTAGAAACAAGATTCTAGTTTTACCTTGATGCTTGAAAATGTTTTGATCATGGTTTTGATTTTGAAGCCGGAGAAATGTGGAGAGAGTGAAATATGAAACTTTTGATATTTTAAGAAAAATGAGATATTTCACCCCTTTTGATTTCTTGTTTTGAGAGCTTGTATCTTTGGCATAAATAGTCCCTGTGGTTTTAAAATCTTTTCTTTTCCTTTCAAACTTAGCCTAAGGTTTACCAAACATAAAGAAATGGCAACATAAATCCATCTACTTGCTAACTTAAAGGCATAAACACTATTTTTGCATTCTAGACCCTAAAGGTTGAAGCAAATAACATCTAAAGCCCATTGAGTTAAATTAAATTAACTCCCCTCTAAATAGAAATCATTTATTTACAATACCTTTTCCCTTTTATTCCTTGATTAACACTTTCTCCCCCTTAAATAATGACCCGTTTTCTATTGAAGAGCTGTATTCATTGTTTGAGTGGTCGAATTATCTTTGAAAAATCTTTTACTGATGAGAAACAGATATTACTGATTTGATTTGAAAGACAACACCAACAAAAATAAGATTTTTCTTATTTTGAAAAATAAATACACTAACACGTACACTTATTTTAAGACAGCACGGGTTATGTAGCGAAGTATACACAATACTTTACATGATCATGAAGTAGATCAAGCCCGAGAAACTGAATTCCCGTTAAGAGGTCAAGTTATCTTTTTGGCGATATACTTGCCTTTAAGATGAAAACCGGGCTGCAGTCTGAAATAACTGCAAGCTAATGACATGTTTTGAGAAAAAAATTAGAACTTCTGCTCGAACTTTATTTATAGCTCCGTGTCATTATTAAATGACATTTCTAAAGTCGTAAATATTATTGATTCCAAAAGACATGTCAGATTTTTTTTGGATTTTTTATTCCCTGTAGATCTTTGTAACAACCGGCAACTTTCAGAACTTTAAATTACTATTTTACCCTTTGACTTTTTGGTTCCGACTTGACTTTTTGACGTTTTGACCTTTTACTGTCAAATAAAAAGATTACCGCGTAGCCGGTAAATTTTTGAAACATATTTAAATAATAAATCATATTTATTATTACTTATCTCTCATTTACAAATTTTATTTTTCAAACTTATTTGAAAAGAAAACGAGAAAATATCTCGCAAATTGTGAAAACCGCATACGACCCGTACCGACGCGAAAATAATTAATTTATATTTAATTATCACTTTTATTAAATAAAAATATTTAATAAATTATATAATATTTTATTCGAAAGCGTTTATTTAAAAACGCGAATGTTCAAATTAAAGTTTTATTTTTACGAACAAAGCTTACCCGCGACACCCAATGGTACCAAATAAATAAATAATAATCATTTTAAAAATATTTTATAAAAACATTTATAAAATTATAGTCATGTAAATACTCACTTTTCGTGGAAAAATTATTTTGAACGCAACGGTGAAATTTTCGTATTTTAAATCAATCGTTAACCATCCTAAACGAGACCCGAACCATTACTTAACAAAAATTACACTTTCGGTCCCTGTAGTTATATTTACCCAAACCCTCCCTAGACTATGTTACACTTGACATTTTTTAAAACTTTTTAGTATATATACAAATGCAACTAGGGTTCCATTCACTTATACCAGACCCTAACACACACACACTCCCCTCTCCTCTCTTATTTTTCCAGCGCCTCCCCCTATTTTTCCAGCCAAATTCCGGCTGAATTCCGGCCACCCACTGCCGCCTAAATCATCAACAACACCTTTACCCCATCACCATCTTCACGTCGCTGCCACCGCCACCCTCATGCCACCATCGTCATCGTCCATAGCTGTTTCCATCATCCGAACATCACCTCACCACCATCCCCATCTCGTCACCATCATTACCTTCGTCACCACCTCACCATCACCACATCCACCATCACAACCACCACACCATCTCCACTACACCACTGCTGCCACCATAGTAATCACCACCATCACCTCGTCATCATCCCTATCACCATCCCCACCAACCACCACCACAAAGGGTGCATTTAGTTTGGCAAAAACACCACAAGGGTGCGTTTGGTACTCGGTTCAGCACCAATAGGGTGCGTTTGGTGTTAGCAGCAGCCATTAGGGCGTGGTTGATTTTAAAACTGACTAATAAAACATGTTACAAGTTTTAGTAAAATATAAAAACCAGATTAAATGGTGGTTAATGGTTAAATAAATGTGTTATATATTATTTTCGTTTTTGTGTTTTATAGTCTTTAAGGTGCGTTTGGATCTGCGATTTACGGCCTAATAAGGGCGTTTGTTGGGACTTAAAAGACTTCATGGATTCTTAGAAGTTACTGCTGCTCAGGTACATAATGGAAATTATGCTAAGTCGTTAGTACTGGTAGTATAATATCACCACTGCTAGCCTATATCTCTTTATATCCTAGTGATTTAGTTTACAGGGATAAGTATAAAGAAAACAAGTAAATCTTTCAAACAAATATAATTATCTTCAAGAATCTTCATGTACTCCACCAGCTTGTAGAATTCTTGAATTCTCATTAAAGTCCATCTTGTTTCCTTTTCATTCATTGTTTTGTCTTATCAACACAAAATATAATTCCCAACAATCTTCCCTTAGTTGATAATGACAAAACCAAATAAGCATGAACTTCCCCTAGTTGTAATATACGAATGAAAACTTCCCCTTAAGCTACCAAGGATCTACAAGTTGCAAATCATTAAATCTTCTTCCCATTTTTGTCAATATCAAATAGGAGACTAAGGTATGCAACTTTGATCTTCACATACGATACATATTCCTACTTTCTAATCTAAGTATTCTAATGACCCAAATTTCCCTCCATTATGCACCTTAAGAAAAATGAACTTGAGCAGTAGAAACTTACACTAGCAGTAGTAACAAAGGCTAGTAGTAGTAAAAACCTTCTCCTTAATGTAGCATATAAATGGTTAAACATTTTAACATTTAAGCTTCCTATGAAACCCATATGTTAACCACTTGTTGAATCTTCAATTTTGTAGGCTCTTTGTAATGATTACCGATGAAGAAACTATAAAAAAAAAGTTATTACCAACTTGATGCTGAGTAGAGCTACCTAAACTTGTGTCTTATATCTTGGACTATATATGTGGACTTCGAAAGATACCAAAACGATGTATAATGGATACCGCAATCTCTTGACAATTTATCCTCATCTTCTATGAGACACATAACCAAAGTGATAGCAAATGTGAGCATTGAGTACCATAAGTTAGATCACACACCTTTGCTAGATTTGTTAAGTCTTCGTCACCACATTAATGTACGAACAAGTTATCTTTAAAGTGTAACACCCAATTTAAGATATGACAAAACACAAACCCAAATAATTCCACTCATCGTCAAATGATGATAAATTGACCTTCTTCGTAACCAATTATAGCAAATAATAACGAGCCTTTATAAACCTTAAGAACATTTAAAACAATCCCAAAATATTTTCTGACCTGTGTGTGTAACTCGAAAAACCAAAATTAATCCGTTAGCTTCCCCTTAAACTAAGCATCCGAGATCCAAAAACGTGTCTGTTGTCCAACATCGGACAAAGCTATCAGCAAAAACCATTAAACCCAACAGTACTAACTAAGTAATGCTAGCAGTATTAACATCCAAACCAATTAGCAACACTTTTTTTGTTAGAAAGCTGTCACTAAACTGTCACAATACTGCATACTCCTTCCTCCCAAAACTGTTAGCGACACTTATTTTGTTATTGAACTATTGCAAAACTGTCACTAATTCTAGCAGTACAAACTATCAATGAGCAGTACTAACTCAACAACGCAACAGTACTATCATATGTTATGAGCAGTATTAGTCAAAATATTGGCAGCATCAAAAAACATCCTAAAAAAATAATGCTGTCATACATATAAAGTCAACATAGGAGTAAAGATAATCCCTAAACTTTAGGAATTTTATATTCAAAGATTTCATTCCTCTACTTGCGTCGTATCATTTAACTGCTTCCATAACTTCCCCATGATTCACGCAGCCTTTATTTGACAACATATCTCATTACTTAATCATAACCATTATAATTTGCTGCGTTCAATACCTGCTGTTAACATTCGAACACCAATACCACATCCCATCACAAATTGCCAAACAGAAAATAAACGACCTGCTTCTTCTTTTTCTATTTTATTATGTTAGGGTTTGTAAACAAAAACCTTAAACAATTCAACGATTACCTTCTATAGAAATTACATAGGGTGTGTTCATGAACATCAGCAATCATCACCACAACAACAGGTATAGATAATCAACCAGCAGCATCATCAACGAATACCCATCTTTATTTCATATATCTTTACAGACTGAATGCATATTTCACCAGAAAACCTAATAGCAGTACAAGGGAGATTCACATACCATGATTATCAGGCTGCCTGCTGCTTTCATAGCATAATGGTCAAAGGTTCTGGACATCGATTTAGGGTTTTCAGAAACCCTAGATGTTTGTTTTCTATTTATATCATCAGATCATGCTTCTTCTTTTCTTGTTGCAAGCTTTAGAATCTGTGTTGACGCATTTTTGTACATATGCTACCATGCTTCCCCTTGAACAATACATATAAACCCTTGTCGAATAATGAATTAAGGTTTTTTTTAAGTATAAAGACAACACTTTAAAGTGTCGCAAAAACCCTAAATTCACCAGATTCGATCATAACTTGTAACATCCTAGATCGAGAGCCACAAGGCTCTGATACCAATTGTAAAAACCTAAAGATCGTTAGATCGTTTAAGCTCAGGTTGTTTAGACATTTATCTAGGATAATATCAATGTTCATAAGTTATAAAAACTAAGCGGAATAAGAACAAAGATATTCAACAAGGTGTTCTTCATTAATAACCAAACGTTCTTCATAGCCCCAATTCTAGATGATCAATTCTAGAACGGTTACTCTAACTAATAACAGGAATCATAGATTCTTGAGGCTAAAACAAACAAACCTTAGGCGTCCATTTAGAGGACTTAACGCCTAGACACACACATACTTTTTTAGTGTTTACATCTTGACACACAGAAAACTATATGACCTATACTAGAGATATTATGTTTACATGGGATAAGTATAAAGAAAACAAGTAAATCTTTCAAACAAATATAATTATCTTCAAGAATCTTCATGTACTCCACTAGCTTATAGAATTCTTGAATTGCCATTTAAGTCCCTCTTGTTTCCTTTTCATTCATTGTTTTGTCTTATCAACTCAAAATATAATTCCTAACAAGAACAAGTTGTTCGGTTTCCAAAGACGATTAGGTTGTTTGGTTCCTTAAGACAATTAGGTTGTTCGTATCCTTAAGTCAATTAGGTTGTTTGGTTCCTTAAGACAATTAGGTTGTTCGGTTCCAAAACCAACACTAGTTGTTCGGTTCCTTAACCAACACTAGTTGTTCGGTTCGTACAAAATTTTCACAAGCATGATGTTTTTTAATCACTCAAACTTGTTAATTTAGCCTCCTTATTATAAGAACAATTATTTAGGGTCATGATAACAACCTTAATCCATAGAACCAACAAGAACTTAAAAAAACAAGCACATATAAACACTTTAGCACATACATTGAGGAAACTATAAACAAGGGTAAGATTTAATAGATCAAACACATTCAACAATAAGAATACAAGCATCTAAGCACAGAACCCACAAAATTTTTACAATATGTCGCAAAATCCTAAATTTTCGAACATACAATCGGCCATATCTCATTCATGAGTTAACTAAATATAAAACTATATTAAACGAACGTTGTACATCCCAAAAGAAACCCCTCAACCAATTTGTAGATTTATGCATTTTCGATTTTGATAAACCCTAATTTCAAGAATTAGGGTTTTCGTGCTCAAAACTGAATGTAATCCCAATTACTTTGAGGTATGAATTGTTTAGGAGGTGTAGAACGAGTTTGCAGTTATACCTTAGTTGTGAAATCAACTTGAAATGATGGAATAGAGATGGCGATTAAGCGTTTGAAGATGGGAGGGAAAAACAAATGTAGAGTCTGCGTGTATGTACGAGAGACGAGAGGGGGTGTGTGGTGATATTAAGCAATTTACGTTTTTGACACGTTCACCCCCTGAAGTTTCATTATCATTTCATTTTCCAATTATAAGTTTTACTAGGCAATAAAAGTTTAACAATTTGCATAAATAGTCACTACTGATTTTAAATAGCATACCTAAAAACATATATTTGCACATTTACTCCCTAAAGGCATAAACACATAACATATAAGGCACACTAGTATAAACATTAATTGACTTTCTTAAAGAAATTATTATTTTCTGTTATATTTAAAAAACCTTTTTCTTTTGATCACATCTTTTTTTATGGAAGAAGGCTATTTGAACATTTTCTCCCCTCTAAACAATGACCTATTTTCTATTTAAAGAGCTGTAGTCGTTGTTTGAGTGGTCAAATGTCTTTCAAAAGCATTTTTTGATGAAACAATGTTTTATTTTGAAAAACAAACACCAATGCAAATAAGATTTCTTTTATTTTTACACATAAGCGCACTGACACGTACACTTATGGAATAAAGGAAGCACGGGTTATGATGCAAAGTAATCACTAGCCTTTGCATGTCATAAAGTAGACCATGCCCGAGAATAAAAAAGTTACTAGTCGCAATTATATTTAATTGCTACTGGAAAAACTAGTAGAAAGTATGATTTTTATTGATTAGTAAATATAAAATCACATGACCTGAGATAATTTATTTTATCATTTAGAACTTGTAAATAATATTCTTAAAAAACATTATATAAAGATACAATATCGATTTTACAAAACATTATTTTATTAATATTTAAATTTACTTAAAGACAAGTAAAAATAAATGATTTAACTTATTATTGATATGTATAAGTATATGATATGACATAGTGTGCGACTATATCATTACAACTTATAATTAAAACATCTTTAAACATCATATAAAGATACGGTATCAGATATTTATTATTAACAATTTTTTTATATCTAATTGCTAATGGAAAAAATAGTAAAAAGTATGATTTTTAATAATTATTGACTATTTTTTCCATTAGCAATAAGATATAAAAATTATGATTTTCAAATTTTTTTATTTAATAATAATTGAAATCAAACTTTTATACTATTTTTTCCATTAGCAATAAGATTGAAAATCATACTTTTTATATCATACTTTTTAACTATTTTTACTATTTTTGTATATCTTATTGCTAATGGAAAAAATTGAAAAAGCATACTTTTTATATCTTATTGCTAATGGAAAAAATAGTCAATAATTATTGAAAATCATACTTTTTTACTATTTTTTCCATTAGCAATTAGATATAAAAAAATTGTTAATAATAATATCTGATACCGTATCTTTATATGATGCTTAAAGATGTTTAATTTTAAGTTGTAAGTGATATATAGCAACCCTAGGTCATATCATTATGACTTATATATTTTAATAATAAGTTATAAATATACTTAATTTACAAGTCTTTTATGTTATAATTTAAATATATAAAAATAATGTTTGTAAATATCAGATATTGTATCTCTATTATAATGTTTTAAGAATATTTGGTTACAAGTTCTAAATGATATAAATCAAATTATCTCAGGTCATGTGATTTTATATTTACTAATCAGTGAAAATCATACTTTCTACTAGTTTTTCCAGTAGCAATTAAATATAATTGCTACTAGTAACTTTTTTATTCTTTGGCATGGTCTACTTTATGACCATGCAAAGGCTAGTGATTACTTTGCATCATAACCCGTGCTTCCTTTATTCCATAAGTGTACGTGTCAGTGCGCTTATGTGTAAAAATAAGAGAAATCTTATTTGCATTGGTGTTTGTTTTTCAAAATAAAACATTGCTTCATAAGAAAATGCTTTTCAAAGACATTTGACCACTCAAACAACGACTACAGCTCTTTAAATAGAAAATGGGTCATTGTTTAAGGGGGAGAAAATGTCAAATATCTTCTTCATAATAAAAATGTGATCAAAAGAAAAAGGTTTTTAAACTATAATTGAATATCATTTCTTTAAGGAAATTCAATTAAGTTTAACTTATGTGTGGCTTATATGTTATGTGTTTATGCCTCTAGGGAGTAAATGTGCAAATATATGTTTTTAGGTATGCTAGTTAAAATCAGTATGGACTATTTATGCCAATTGTTAAACTTTTATTGCCTAGTAAAACTTATAATTGGAAAATGAAATGATAATGAATCTTTAAGGGGTGAATGTGTCAAAAACATAAATTTCTTAATATCACCACCCACCCCCTCTGTCTCTCTTCACACAACACATACTTACACCCACACCACAAACATACACACCACCACACACACACACACATACACACACGCACACTCTACATTTTCTTTTCCCTCCCATCTTCAAATGCTCAATCGCCATCTCTATTCCATCATTTCAAGTTGATTTCACACCTAAGGTATAACTACAAACTCTTTCTACACCTCCTAAACAATTCATACCTCGAAGTAATTAGGATTTCATCGTTCTTGAGCACCGAATCTCTCACCATACCTAATTCTGTAAATTAGGGTTTTTGATTGTTGGGATGTCAACGTTCGTTTTAATAAGTTTTATGGTTTAGTTAATATGATAATGAGTTATGGCCGAATATGTATGTTCAAAAATTTAGGATTTTGTGATATATTGTAAAAATTTTATGGGTAATGTGCTTAGATGCTTGTATTCTTACTCTTGAATGTGTTTAATCCATTAAATCTTACACTTGTTTATAGTTTTGCGAATGTATGTGCTAAAGTTCTTGTTTGTTCTGTGGATTAAGGTTGTTATCATGACCCTAAATGATTGGTCTTATAATAAGGAGGCTAAATTAACATGTCTGAATGATTAAAAACATCATGCTTGTGAAAATTTCATAAGAACCAAACAACTAGTGTTGGTTAAGGAACCAAACAACTAGTGTTGGTTATGGAACCAAACAACTTAGTTTGTGAAAGGACCAAACAACCTAATTGTCCTAAGGAACCGAACAACCTAATTGACTTAGGGAACCGAACAACCTAATTATCTTAAGGAATCGAAGAACCTAATTGTCTTTGGGAACCGAACAACTTGTTCTTGTTGGGAATTATATTTTGAGTTGATTAGACAAAACAATGAATGAAATGGAAACAAAAGGGACTTAAATGACAATTAAAGAATTCAACAGGCTAGTGGAGTACATGAAGATTCTTGAAGATAATTTTATTTGTTTGAAAGATTTACTTGTTTTCTTTATACTTATCCATTGTAAACCTAATATCTATAGTATATAAAGAGATATAGGTCATATAGTTTTCTGTGTGTCAAGATGTAAACACCAGAAAAGTATGTGTGTGTCTAGGCGTCAAGTCCTCTAAATGAATGCCTAGGGTTTGTTTTTTTAGCCTCAAGAATCTTTGATTCCTGTTATTAGTTAGAGTAACCATTCTAGAATTGATCATCTAGAATTAGGGCTATGAAGAACGTTTGGTTAATTATATGAAGAACCACTGTGTTGAAATCTTTGTTTTATTCGCTTTGTTTTTATATAACTTTATGAACATGATATTATCTTAGATAAAGACTAAACAACCTGATCTTAAACGATCTAACAATCGTTAGGTTTTCACAATTGCGTAGCAGAGCCTCGTGGCTCTCGATCTTGGATGTTACTAAGGTTGTTTTATAAGTCGTGTTCATGATGGAAAGAAGGTTCGTGCTCCTGTTATAAGTTATGATCGAATCTGGTAAATTTAGGGTTTTTGCGACACTTTAAAGTATTGTCTTTATACTTAAAAAAAACCTTAATTCATTATTTGACAAGGGTTTATATGTGTTGTTCAAGGGGAATCATGGTAGCATATGTACAAAAACACGTCAGCACATATTCTTAAGCTTGCAACAAGAAAAGAAGAAGCATGATCTGATGATACAAATTGAAAACAAACATATAGGATTTCTAAAAACCCTAAATCGATGTCCAGAACCTTTGATGATTATGGTATGAAAGTAGCAGGCAGCCTGATAATCGTGGTATGTGAATCTCCCTTGTACTGCTATTAGGTTTTCTGGTGATATATGCATTCATTCTGTGAAGATATATGGAATAAAGATGGGTATTTGTTGATGATAATGCTGGTTGATTATTTATACTTGATGTTGTGGTGATGATTGCTGATGTTCATGAACACACCCTATGTAATTTCTATAGAAGGTAATCGTTGAATTGTTTAGGGTTTTTGTTTACAAACCCTAACATAATAAAACAAAAAAAGAAGAAGCAGGTCGTTTATTTTCTGTTTGGCCATTTGTGATGGGATGTCGTTTTGGTGTTTAAATGTTAACAGCAGGTATTGAACGCAACAAATTATAATGGTTCTGATTAAGGAATGAGATATGTTGTCAAATAAAGGCTGCGTGAATCATGGGGAAGTTATGGAAGCAGTTAAATGATACGACACAAGTAGGGGAATGAAATCTTTTTGATATAAAATTCCTAAAGTTTACTTTATATGTATAGCTTTGGACATGGTTTTGATGCTGCCAAATGATTTTGATTAATATTGCTCATACATATGATAGTACTGCTGCGTTGTTGAGTTAGTACTGCTCATTGATAGTTTGTACTGCTAGAATTAGTGACATTTTTGCTACAGTTAAGTAACAAAATAAGTGTCGCTAACAGTTTTGGGAGGAAGGATTATGTAGTATTGTGACAGTTTAGTGACAACTTTCTGACAGAAAAGGTGGTGCTAATTGGTTTAGATGTTAATACTGCTAGCATTACTCAGTTAGTAATGTGGGTTTAATGGTTTGTGCTTCTAGCTTTGTCCGATGTTGGACAACAGACACAGTTTTAGATCTCGGATTCTTCGTTTAATGGGAAGCTAACAGATTAATTTGTTTTCGAGTTACCCACAACAGGTCAGAAGTATTTGTGGTGATTGTTTTAAATGTTCTTAAAAGGTTTATAAAGGCTCGTTATTATTTGCTATAATTGGTTATGAAGAAGGTTAATTATCATCTATTTGACGATGAAGTGGAATTATTTAGGTTTGTGTTTTATCATATCTTAAAGTATGTGTTACACTTTAAAGATTACTTGTTCATGCGTTCATGTGGTGAGGAAGACTTGACAAATCTAGCAAATGTGTATGATCTAACTTGTCACACCCCGCCAAGGCGGAAACGCGAGGCGTAGCAAGAATGGATATAATCACAACACAATGGTGTCTATATAGAGAATACTAAAATGCATACAATAAAGTAAAGTATATACACAATGTGTCATAACAATACCCATAACTAACAAAAACATAAAAGGCGTCTTTATTGATGAAAAGGAAGTTCTCGCCAAAATTATAATAAAAAGGAGACATCAAAATATATTTAATTACAATGATAAATCCACATACAAACTTCAAGGATCATCTTAAGGTCTTCTTTCTAGCCACTTCTCACTATCTTAAGAATCCTCATGACTTCACACCTGAAAATGATGATTAAAACATCAACACAATGGTTGGTGAGAGTCATAGGTTTAAGACTCACATTATAAACTTTTCAAACCCAATTATTGCGATTATCAAAACAATAATAGACAATTATCCAAACTATGAAAAAAAAAAAATTATGTAAATGTATCCACAAAGTATAGGTAGAACGTTACCCCGATCCTTTCAAACAACTGGGTGGAACGTTACCCCCGATCCCATTTTTAACAACTGGTAGGAAGTTAACCCCCGGATCCATTCAAACAATGGGTAGGAACGGTACCACTGATTCCCATTTGTCACTTACGCACCTAAAAGTTTACCAGCTGAAGCTTATACTTAGGCCCTGACCTTTAATACTGGGTAGGCATTACCCTTACAATCCCAATTACTATTATTGCGTAGGCGTACTCCCCGATATCAAATCATTAACACTTGACATGTCAATATTGATATCAAGTAAACCCACATTCAAATGCAACAATAAGTCATATAGCAATCACATAATGTCCACATGAAAGCAAAACACATAATCACAGCAATTCAAAACATTTAGCATCATTTCCATCCCAATGTAAAAACATTTAAAAGTAGGACTATGAAACTCACCTGATGCTTAGCTTCCAAATGAATCCAACAACGCTTCACAAAACTTCACGGATAATCTAAATAATTAAGCACACAATAAGTTACCACCAATTAGGTATTCAACCCAATTTGATGTAACCTCAACTATGATGTACATCGAATCTATCTATCATAGTTCTATACTCAATTCAACCATTTTCCAACTCTTACATATGCCAATTATACTTCAATGTTACACTTTAAACATTCTTGTTTAGAGCAGAATTTTATATTCACTTACGCGTCCTAAACGCCCTAATTAAACACTTCAATAATTTAAACCAAAATTCACCATGTTATATACATGTCTTATGAACCTCTCCTAGCTCTCCCAAAGTCCTTACCCTTCTACAAATACTCTTTAGAAATTCATTAATCTAATGTGTCCAGAATTCGTCCAGAATCTGACCTTCTAAAAGTATGACGTTAATTAACCAACTTAGACCTCATTACGGCCTGAGAAAAAATTCAGAGGTCACACACAATATATGAAATATCTTCCATGTAATTTAGAGCTCCTAACTCGATGTCTAAGTATTTTTAGAAAAATCAAAACCAAAACTGAAATTCGTCACTATTTTACACACTAATTTTATAATGATCGTTTGACCCACTTCCCGACAATAAAAACTTATGAGGCCGACTTTTCTAGAAAGTAGACTCTCTGAGGTTATCTCCAGTATGTTGTAAATTATTTATTTGATCTTTTATGACCGAGTTATGGCCTCTACAAGTCTGACTAAAATTCTGCAGTGAATTTCACAACTAGTTCGGGTGATCTAACCCATAACACATGATCAAATCACTAATTCAATTGATCTAATGATTAACCCATCATCATTATAACATAAATTATACTTAAAAGACAAGTAAAAAAGTATGATTTTAACTTGATATAAAATATATATAAATCATATGATGTGACATAGTGTGCTATATATCACTCTTACAACTTATAATTAAACATCCTTAAACATCATATAAAGATACAGATATTTATTATTAACAATTTTTTTATATCTAATTGCTAATGGAAAAAATAGTAAAAAAGTATGATTTTTAATAATTATAAAATAAAAAATTCACATGACGTGAAATAGTTTGCTCTATTATATTTAGAACTTGTAATTAAAAATTCTTACAGCATCAGATAGAGATATAATATATGATATTAATTATTGATAATTTTTTATATTTTATTGCTGCTGGAAAACCAGTAAAAAGTATAATTATTACATACTCCCTCCGTCCCATATTAAATATCCATTATGACCTTTTTAAGTTTTTTCTTCAACTTTGACCTTAAATACATTTGTTTGTGTTTTATAATATCTTATTAAAAACTTTAATCCATTTTCATATATGTTGCATATCAAGGTATTATATAACACGAGCCAATATATTTAAAGTCAAAGTTGAAGAAAAAAGACTTAAAAAAGTTATAGTGGACATTTAAATTGGGGAGGAGGAGTATTTATTTTATATAAAAGTCACATGATGTGACATAGCTTGCCCTATATCAATTACAACTGGTACTTAAAGAACCTTAAACATTAGATAGAGATGCAATATCTGATATTAATTACTGATAATTTTTTTTGTTTAATTGCTACTAGAAACCAGTGAAATGTATGATTTTTACTTATTATTATATATACAACTCACATGAGCTATACTACATTGCTCTATATCACTTACAGCCTATATTGAATTATCCAAAAAATATCTTATAAAAATACAATATCTGATATTAATTACCTATAATTTTTTTATATTTAATTTCTACTAAAAACAAGTAAAAAGTGATTTTCACCAATTATTAGGTATAAAAGTCACATGATGTGACATAGTTTGCTCTATATCACTTAGAACTAATAATTAAACATTGTTAACACATTTAAGAGATCTACATTATCTTATGTTAACTACTAGTAACTTTTTTATATTTAATTGCTTTTATATTTAATTGCTACTGGAAAAACTAGTAGAAAGTATGATTTTTAAATATTAGTAAATATAAAATCGCAATGACTAAAGGATAATTTGAATTTTATATATTTAGATAAATGTAACCAAAATATTTATTAAACATATTATAGAGATACAATATCTCATATTTACTAATGTTATATTTTATATTTAAATTATACTTAAAAGACAACTAAAAAATTATGATTTTAACTTATTATTAAATATATATAAGTCATATGATGAGACATAGTGTGCTATATCTCACTTAGAACTTATAATTAAACATCCTTAAACATCTTGTAAAGATACGTTATTAGATATTTATTATTAACAATTTTTTTATATCTTATTGCTAAGGGAAAAAAATAGTAAAAAAGTATGATTTTCTAGCTCTTCCTAATGAACATCAACTTACATCCAATCAGTATCCTGATGCTAAATCAATGTTTGCTGCCATTGAAACAAGATTTGGAGGTAATGCGGCTACCAAGAAAATTCAGAAGATACACTTGAAGTAACAGTATGAGAATTTCAGTGCAACAAGTGCAGAGTCTCTTGACTCTATTTTTAATAGGCTTCAGAAGATAGTCAGTAGGCTTGCTATCTAGGGTGTGATCATTGCCCAAGAAGATTTAAACTTAAAAATTTTAAGCAGCTTACCACCTGAGTGGAACACTTATGTAGTTGTTTGGATGAATAAGCCTAAAGTTGTTACTACTGCTGCTACAACAACAACAACTACAAGACCCAAGGATAAAGGGGTGGTTGTACAGGAGCCAAGTGAGTTTAGAATTCCACAAGAGACACAACCTTCAAGTTCTAAAGATAAAGGAAAATGTATTATGATTGAGCCTAAAGTTCCTTTGAAGAGAAAAGATCAAATTGCTCTTGATGAACAAATTGCAAGAGATATTCAAGCTAAGTTGGATGCTGAATTATTAGAAGAGGAAAAGTTAGCAAGGAAACAAGAAGAAGAAGCCAACATAGCATTGATTGAGTCATGGGAAAATACACAAGATATGATGGAGGCTGATAGATTGATGGCTGAGAGACTCTAATCAAAGGAAAGAAAGGAATTGACAGATGAGGAAAAAGCAAAACTATTTATGGAACTGATGGAGAAAAGAAGAAACCATTTTGCTGCACTCAGAGCACAAGAAAAGAGAAACATGCCTCCTACCAAGGCACAAAAGAGAACTCAAATGTCTACTTATCTTAAGCACATGGGTGGATATACATACAAACGGCTAAAAGGAAAGAGTTTTGATGAAATTCAAAAGTTGTTTGATAAGGAAATGAAGAGAGTAAATACCTTTGTGGCTATGGGTTCTAAGGTTCAGGAAAGAAAAGAAAAAAAGGAAGAAGGTAGAGAGGAAACAACTAAAGCGAGCAGAAAGAAGATGCTTGGAAGGAAAAGAGCAGGGAAAGAACAGCAGAAAGAATCCTCAAAGAAACAAAAAGTAGAGGACGAAAAAGAGTCAGGGGAAGTTGATGAAATTGATGAAGCTGAGCTAAAGAAGCTTTTGGTGATTAAAAGGGATGAAGATATAGCAATTGATTCTATACCACTTGCTACCAAATTACCAGTGATTATTGATTATAAGCTTCATAAAGAGGGTATGTTGGTACATTATCAGTTGATAAGAGCAGATGGAAGTTCCAAGAGATATTCTTCAATGATAAGGATGCTACAAGGAATAGACAGAGAAGACTTGGAAGCACTTTGGAGGATAGTAAAGGTAAAGTATGGTGAGACAAGGCTTGACAATGAGTTTAAAAGAGTGTTGTGGGAGATTTAAAAGTTATGTTTGAACCAAACAAAAGGAGTGATGTATGGCAAATTTTACAAGGATACAGGGTGACCATTTGGAAGTTGATTGATTCATCCGGAATTTACTTTGTAAGGTTTGATAATCTTCACATTTTTATGTTGGTTGAAAAGAGATATCCCCTCACACCAATCACCATCGCCAATATGCTAAACAAGAAACTTCAAACTGATCATCAAAATGAGATGTGCTATCAACTGCTAAAGCTTATGGTGAAACAGCAAAAAGGTCTATGAAAGGTTTGAATGCATCTTCCTGAAGTATGATGAAGACTTTTAAAGAAGAAACTTAAAGATTCAAAAGATGAAGATCAAGTTTAGGAGAGGATTGTTGGGACTTAAAAGACTTCATGGATTCTTAGAAGTTACTGCTGCTTAGGTACATAATGGAAATTATGCTAAGTGGTTAGTACTGGTAGTATAATGTCACCACTGCTAGTTACTACTGTTAGTATAATTTAGTACTGATAGCATAAAGTTACTGCTGTTAGTTGAAGTTAAGACTGCTTAGTGTTGAAGACTAAAATATAAGCTAAGTAGTTAGTGCTGCTAGTAGTAAAAGTTAAGACTGCTAGTACAAGTTACTACTGTTAGTGTATATTAGTACTGCTAGTACTAATGTTACTACTGCTTATGTTTATTAGTGCTGCTGGTGGAAAGATTATAATTGTTTAAAGACTTTCTACTATCAAGAGGATAAAGACGAATTAAAGAGATAAAGATTGTTTGGAGAACAAGAATGCGTGTGAAGATAAGTGTTGAGATATTTATGTACAAGATATACATAATGTATTTATTTAGAAGATTACGTTTATGTTTAGAAAAGATTGAGATATCTTGGGAATATACTGTAAGCCGACTTGGACTCCTTAGTCTATAAAAGGAGGCTCTAGGGCATTAGTTGAGATATCACAAAACACACAGTCGTATCATTATTAGTTTTCATAGTTGTCAAAGTCGATTGAGAAAAGCTTCAAGGTTGTAAACCCCAGTACTAAGTTAAGAGTACTCGTATTATTAATCTAATAATATTGGAGCGTTTGGTTATATCTTTGTTGTTCAAGATTACTGTTTCATTGATAATACTTCTAGAGTATTAAGGTGTAGATTCCGCATACACTTTAATATACATACAAAGTTTCTACAACAAGTTATTTTGGATTTATCCAAGGTAATTTAACCTTGGACAACCTAAGGAATCAATCTATAAAGATAAAGATTAAAAGATTTAGTTTTCTTATTGTATTTATTATCTTCTAATATCTTCCATCTTATGTAGAATATACTCCACCAGCTTGAAGAATCTCTTATTATCGATTTAGGTCCTTTTCCTTTAAGTCCTTCTTGTTTCATTCTTGTTTTGTCTTATCAACTAAAATATAATTCCCAACAATCTTCCTCTAGTTGATAATGACAAAACCAAATAAGCATAAACTTCCTCTAAAGTTAATATAGAATGAAACTTCCCCTTAAGCTATGCAATTCCACCAAGGATCTACAAGTTGCAAATCATCAAATCTTCTTCCCCTTTTTGTCAATATCAAATAGGAGACTAAAGTATGCAACTTTGATCTTCACAACTACGAACCAATATTACACTTCTAATCCAGCCTTCAACAACTCAAATTACCCTCCATGACGCGCCTTTAAGATAAATGAACTTGAGCAGTAGAAACTTAAACTAGCAGTAGTAATAATAACTAGCAGTAGTAAAAACCTTCACCTCGATGTAGCAAATAAATGGTTAAACATTTTAACATTAAGCTTCCCCTGAAACCCATATGTTAACCATTTCTTGAATCTTCAATTCTGTAGGCTCTATGTAATGATTACTGATGAAGAAAACTAAGTATTACCAATTTGATGCTGAAGTAGAATAACCCAAACTTGTATCTTATGTCTTGCACTATAATATGATAAGAACTCATAATCTTCTTCTTCGTTTTATGAGTAGACCTCGATCTCTTGATAAATCCGCATGCCTTACATGAGTCACTGACCACGTGATAGTAAATACCTGTGAGTACTACAATGTATCTCCTTACATCAGGTAAAAACTAGTTTTATCAAGTCTTCATCATAAACCGTATATAACCAAACAAGTTATCTCTAAAGTGTTACACTCACTTTAAGATATGATAAAACACAAACCAAATAATTCCACTTCATCTTCAAATAGGTGATAAACAACCTTCTTTGTAACCACATCTTCAATAGATCCAAAATACGAGCCTTTTAAACAGTTAAGAATAAACTATTTGAAAAATAGTTATGTCCGAGATCCAAATCCATCCGAAAACCAAACAACGTGTATTACCCGATATCGTACAAAGCTAGCAGTACTAAATGCTTTATCTCGGACGCCACTAGCAGTACAAATACTTTCTCGGATAGAGCTAACAGCAGAAATAGTGTCGAACAGTACAAACTCACCTTGGCAGTATTAACACGTAAACAGTAACATTAACCTAAATATGCCGTGATTGCTGTTAACTTAAAGCCCAATAGAAATAAGTCCAATAGCTGCTGTAATAACACATCAAGCAGTACTAATCTACTTCAGGTAGTACTAACTTTTTTTCCATGCTCGAACAGTATCACTTCCTTCCTTGTGCCCAATAGTACACGAACAACACAAAGTTAAACAAACAACAATAACCTTCTATTTGCAAACAGTAGTAATAACTTCTTTCTTGGGCATCATTAATTGAACGATCAGTATTAATAAAAGCGTGAACAACTACTCAAACTCATCTTTTCCCTCAATAGCAGTATTAAGATGTAGGATGAACAGCAGAAACAATCATATTATTATTAATGACTTGTATAATTGTTCCAATGTTTTTCCCATTACTGCCATTTGAACCATCTTTTAAATCCATAAGCCCAAGTTAAACTTACATCCCAATAGTATAAACATCCTTGTGGATGCACATTTTAATCTTTATATTGTTTCATACAGTTTTCACATGAGACCAAATAGTACTTATGCATGCCCATTCAACAGATGTACGCATCTTTTATTGGCAGCATGTACTTGAACAGTATAAAGCTTCTTCTTTGGCAGTATTAAAATAAGAAAGTATTTTAGATACAATATACATACCATACACGTATATCTTTTTCCATCTCTCTCATAAACATTGAATCACTTCTTTCTTTATATTCTCCTTCCTCATCCAAAAATGAACCATGTCTGATACAAAACCCTTGCATCTTATTCTTCAAACTCACGAACAAACAACCAACCATCACCATTAAACCATTATCAACTGCAGCAATAAACACAAATCCTAAAACCTGATCTGATCATTTTTCAGCAACATGACTTTCTTCATGAACGAACAAGAATCCCAATGAGATCAGAAACAAGAAGAATTTTTTCGCATAAAAAACCCTAATAAATAGAGTTTTCTTGATCTCGTCATAACAAAATTATTCATGTAAAAGGAGTAGAGAATCGATCTATATAATTAGAACCCTTGGAACACCAGATCGTATCAAGAAAGATGAACAACTTCCTTTGTTTCTTATGAATTTTATCTTTTCATGATTACTGAATTAGGGTTTGAAAACCCTAACATAACCAAATTTAAGTAGTTTACCGAGAATCATAGAAAACTGAATAATGATGCATAGAGAACCCTTTTAATAGTAACAATGATTTTACAACTGTATTGCATACCAATTAAGATAGAGAGGACGATTATAAACACTGTTATATCAATTAAACTTCAAAACCCCATAAAACATTTTACCACAAACAAATTCTTTAAAATGAGGGTTTATGGGTTTCTTCAAAAAAACCTTGTAGATCCTAGATCAAGAGCCACGAGGCTCTGATACCACATGTTAAGTTTAAAGATCTAGGCTTAGTCTATGATTAACAACATCAATGAACATAAAATATGTATAGCAGAATTAACATAAGAACAATGATATTGTAACAAGGTTTTACCAAACATTCACCATAGCCCCAATATTATTTGATTAGAATAATACGGTTACATCAATGAACTGTAACAGGGATCAAGGAAAACCTTGATTACCTTGAGGCTACACCAACTCTATACTAGACGTCTACATCTCCTTGTGTACACACACACACTTTTCTATGATCTCTTTATATAGGGAGAGATCATGACTTACAAAGGAAGATAATAAATACAATAAGGAAACTAAATCTTTTAATCTTTATCTTTATTCTTCTTGAGCATATCTTTTAGTATCTTCTGATATCTTCCATCTTTTGTAGAATATACTCCACCAGCTTAAAGAATCTCTTATTATTGATTTAGGTCCTTTTCCTTTAAGTCCTTCTTGTTTTATTCTTGTTTTGTCTTATCAACTCAAATATAATTCCCAACAACTTTGTTGATTTATATTGTTGATTGGTTGAACATACTACTCGAATCTAAGTATTTTGAAAGCAAACTTTTTAAACTAAAAATGAACGTGTAAACTATTCACCCCCCCTTCTAGTTTCCATAATTGGTATCAGAACCCAAGGTCACTCAAGATTTTTAAAATATACTGCATTTTAAAGCTTGGAACGATCTATGGATTCCGACAAATATCTAGAAGGGCAATCCATGCAAAGACCACCACTTTTTGAAAGTGACAGTTTTATTTATTGGAAAAATAGATTCGAGACATATGTTAAATCAAAAGATCTTGATCTCTGGCATGTTATTACCAACGGTGATTTTCAACCTATTCAACAAAATCCAAAAACCAAATTAGATGAGGTTATCCCTTTTGAAAAACATAGTGATGATATTAAAAAGAGACTTGCGAAAAATAACAAAGTTAAAATGGTTATTTATAATGCTTTGCCTAGAAAAGAATATGAAATAATTTTTATGTGTAATACGGCCAAAAAAATTTAGAAAACTTTGTTAATCACCCATCAAGGTAATAATTAAGTCAAAGATAACAAGATCGACCTTTTGGTTCAACAATATGAATAATTTGTCATTTCTGAAGATGAATCTATAGATAGTGCTTTTGCTAGATTTAACACTATTATTACTAGTCTAAATGCTCTTGATGAAGGTTATTCTAGCAAGAATTATATTAGGAAGTTTCTTAGGGCTCTACATCCTAAATGGAGAGCAAAAGTCACATCGATTGAAGAGTCGAAAGACTTAACGTCACTATCTCTTGATGAACTTATCGGGAACCTCAAAGTTCACGAAATGATCATCAAGAAAGATTCTAAAATAGTCAAAGCAAAAGTTGAAAGGAAATCTCTTGCTTTAAAGTCTAATAAAGAATCTAGTGATGAAGAGTGTTCGACTTTCGGAAGTGAAGACGAAGAGTACGCCATGGCAGTAAGAGACTTCAAGAATGTTAGCCTTATTTTTATATAAGTCGAACAAGAATGTCATCAGTCATCTTTGTAATATTTAGTATTGTTAAGTAATAGGATAGTCGTGATTAACGGGCTTAGATTGTAATCTAATATTATCCATGTTTTGGGCTAAAGCCCAAGATAAGCCAAGCCCGACCCAAGAAGAAAGCCCATACGCCAACTAGAAGGCTTAGGGTATAAATAGGATCCTCTCCACACAAGGAGAGGGTGTTGGTTACCATTTGTATGTGTTTCCTCCAAATCTAATATTTCTCTCTTTTGTTTCTCTCTCTACTTTCTCTCTCTAAACTTCTTTCACCTTTCTAGCTTATTTTGTGCTTATGGCTTATTGGTGTAGCTTATTAGTGGTATTAAGAGCCAAGGGGTTTTTAGTGATTTTGTTTTTGGTTTATTTTAGTTTGAAAGTTTTTGGGTTCAAAAATCTTGATCTAATAATTTTTTGTGTTAAAAACCTTAAAGTTTATGTTTTTATGCTTCTAATAGGCTTATAAAAATAAGTTGTGCAAGAAAAATCGAGTAAAAACGTTAAAAAGTGTGTCTTTTAAGTGATTCAAAAGTTGTGTTTCTAGAAAATTTGAAGATGGAGATTTATACACTTGAAGACAAAGATTTATACGCTTGAAGACAGAGATTTATACGCTTGAAGACGGAGATTTATACGTCTCTTGATCCGGAGATTTATACATTTTCTAGACGGAGATTTATACGTGAACAGTTCCAGCGATTTATACGTCTCTTGATCCTGCGATTTATACGTTTTCTAGACGGAGATTTATACGTGAACAGTTCCAGTGATTTATACGTCTCTTGATCTGGTGATTTATATGTTTTCTAGATGGCAATTTATACGTTTTCTAGACGGAGATTTATACGTGAACAGTTCTAGCGATTTATACGTGAACACTTCTAATGATTTATACGTGAACAGTTCCAGCGATTTATACATGAACAGTTCCAGCAATTTATACACTGAATTTTTCAAAAACATAAAAAACTTCATTCTTTACGGTTTCTTCTTGATTCGTAAAATCCCGCAAAAGTTTCATCTCTTTTCTTGGTTTAATCAAGACTTGTAAAATCCCGTAAACTTGAGTTACATATTAAACCAAAACTCAACCACTTCATAAAACTTTAGATCCGATATCCATTCACAACTTTATCAAAATGTCAAATACCAATAACAATTTGCAGACTCAAACATCAAATGCTCTTCACAATGCCATCATGGAAGCAGGTGGTAAAGACCGTCCACCAATGTTAGCACCTGGTAATTACGTTCAATGGAAATCCAGAATCAAGAGATACATCGACACCAAACCTAACAATGAACTCATACACTATTGTCTCCAAAACCCACCCTACAAATTCAAATGGACTACGAAGACTGTTCCATTTGCTGAAGGTAGTTTAGAAACCACTACAGAAGGGTACATGAGGAACTATAAGAATGTTTCAGAAGACATACGGGATTAATTGAATGTTGAAGCTAAAGCAGTTCAGATAATTCTCACAGGGATAGATAATGATATATACTCCATAGTTGATGCTTGTCTAAATGCATGTGATATGTAGAAATCTATTGAAAGGTTGAAACAATGTGAATCAATCAATGTTCAAGATCTTGAAACTAAATTATATTGAGAATTTGGAAAATTCACATCACGGGATGGTGAATCACTTGAATCGTATTACTCAAGGTTTTACAAGATGATGAATGAGCTTGTCAGAAATCAATGTGATGTTACAAATCATGAATTGAATGTTCAGTTCTTACTTCAATTACAACCAGAATGGCAAAGGTTTGTGACTCTTGTTAAGCAGAGTCAAGAGCTGAAGAATGTCTCCTATCACAAACTTTATGACATCCTGAAACAACACCAGAATGAAGTTAATGAGATAAGAGCTGAAAGACTAGCACGTACTGCTAATCCACTTGCACTTCTTGCTCAACAACAACCAATTTACCATCACCAAAACCATCCTAATCAATACACTCAAAATTCCTCAACTAAATCACAACAAGCTGCTACCCGAAATAGAGGGAAAGCAATTGTCAACACTTCTAAACCTATTATGATCAAGAACCTACTATGGTTGCTGATGATGATGAAATATCAAAGGAGAAGGAGATTGATAAACTCATGGCTATAATTTCTCTATCATTCAAGAAAGTCTACAAACCTACAAACAACAACCTCAAAACTTCATCAAACACCAGTAGAGCTAATCAGGATAATTCTCCAAGAATCAATAGAGGAACTGGGTATGATAATCAGAGGGTAGTCAATGTTGCTAGGGCTAGGGAGACTGTAGGTACTCAGGTAGTGCAGCAGTCTGGGATTTAGTGTTATAGTTGTAAGGAATATAGGCATGTAGCAAGGGAATGTTAGAAACTGAAACGGGCAAAGGATGCAGCTTATCATAAGGAGAAGATGCTATTGTGTAAGCAAGAGGAAGCTGGGTTTCAGTTGAATGCAGAACAAGCTGAGTGGAGGGATGACACTGATGATGAACCTGACGATCAGGAATTAGAAGCACATTATATGTACATGGCATAGATTCAAGAGGTTACTCCAGATGCTGCTGACAATTCTGGACCAATTTTTTATACTGAACCGCTGCAAATGGTACAAAATAATGATGATAACTATAATGTGTTTGCCAATGACCAAGAACATCATGTGCAACCTGAATCTGTTAATGACACATATCTGGTGGAACAAGGTGATACTAACATCACTATTAATTCATTGGATATGAGTACTAACGGAGAAACGGTTGACCATGATGATGATGATGATGATCTTGCCAATGAACGTAATTTGCTTGCTTCTTTAATTGATAAACTAAAATGTGAAATTGAAGACAGCAAAAACCGTAATAAATTTTTGGAATCATCAAACAAGACTTTAGTTAATAAATTAAAAGGTGAAATTAATGATTTTAAAAACAAAAACAAAAGTTTAGAATCATCATATAACCATTTCAAAGAAGCAAACAATGAGCTGTCAAAGACAAATCAATTGATGTTCGAAGATCTCAAAAAGTTCCAAGATAAACTTGAAAAGCGTCATGGTGTGAATTATATGTCAAAGGTGGAGCTTGAATGTGCAAAAGAAAAAACAGAATTAATGTCATACAAAACAGAATCTCAAAAGTTAATTAATAACTATTCTTATCAAATAAATGATTTGAATTAAAAGATTTTTGATATGAAAAAGGAGCTTGTTTCACATCAAGAGACCATCGCCATCTTGTGACAACAAAAAGAGGATCAAACGAAGGCTTACAAAACTCGTGAAGAAAAAGAACTTGAAAAAGTCATTGCTTTGGAAAATAAAATCAAGGTTTTGGATGATATTGTATATAAAACTGGTCAATCAGTTCAAACAATGAATATGCTTAATCGTAATTGTAAAACGAGTTTTGTTAAACCTAAGTTCCTCAAGAAAGCTCAAAGAGCTAATCCTCGTCTATATGATAGAGGTTGCTATAATGATAATCTTGCTTTAATGTTAGCTCCTGAATCTGAAGAAAACGATTTGTCTTGCTTAAGAAAGTCGATCAAAATTAAGCGATTTAATCAGACCTTTTGATTATGAAAAGTTGAATAATCTTTATGTTGGGACTTGAAAGACTTCAAGGACACTTAAGGTTACTACTGCTCAGTTAGTGCTATTGGTTATAAAGATACAACTGCTGCTGACTTACAACTGTTTGAAGACTTACTACTGTCAAGAGGATAAAGACAGAGTAAAGAGATAAAGTTTGAGTGGAAAACAAGAATACTTACGAAGATAAGTATTAAAGTTATATTTGTAAAAGATATGTATAACTTATTTGAGTAGGAGATTGTGTGTAATTATAGAAAATATTATGATATGTTAGGAAGGTGTTGTAAACCTTATAGGACTCCTTGGTGTATAAAAGGAGGTCCTAGGGTATAGAAAGTGATCATCAATTTTCAATAACTCAATAGCAGTTTTCCATAGAATTCGTAGCTTCAAGGTTGTAAACACTATCACTAAGTTAGAGTGATCGAATTAATATGTTAAAGCGTGTTGTATTATATCTTTGTGTCAATCATAATTCACTGTTTGATTAAATATACTTCTTAGTGGTATAAGCTAGATTCCGCATAGCTTATATCATTCAAATCAAAGTTTCATTCTTAGTATTTTTGGATTTATTCAAGGGTACTAAACCTTACAAGCTAAGGAGTTAAAGATCTATTCATTGGGATCAACAAGTGGTATCAGAGCTTGTTGTAAAGCTTTGAATAAGAAGAATTAACCAATTCATCCAAGATCTATTTTTTTATGATCTAAAACAATGGCTTGAAAGACTTGAAGTCTTGTAAGGCAGATCCAAGTCTATAATGGCTTGGATCCCCAAAAAAATCTAAACCTCTTATTTTATGTGCAAGACAACCCACAACAAAAAGAGTATAAGGAAAAAGCATTATAGACCAGTGGGTTGTTCCAACACAGGACAGGAAAACAAGTGCTATCTTGATGAATATGAAGATTATGATGGTGGTTTAGTTTCCTTTAGTGATGGTAAAGGCAGAATATCTGGTAAAGGTAAAATCAAAACAGGAACATTGGATTTTGAGGATGTGCATTTCTGTAAGGAGCTTCTGTATAATATGTTCAGTGTGTCACAAATATGTGACAAAAAGAACAATGTTCTTTTTACTGACACTGAGTGTCTTGTCATATCTTCTGACTTTAGCACCTAAAAACCCCCTTATGGAAAATTTGAAAGTTTAGTATTGCTACAGATCCTAAGAAAGACAACATATACAGTGTTGACCTAAAGTGTGTTGTACCCACTGGAGATTTAACTTGCCTCATTGCTAAGGCCATAATTGATGAATCCAATACTTGACATAGGAGGCTTGGGCACATTAATTTTAAAACATTGAATAAACTTGTGAAGGCAAACCTTGTCAAAGGTTTACCTTCAAAGATTTTTGAAAATGATCATCTTGTGGTTGCTTGTCAGAAAGGAAAGCAACACAAACCTCCTATAAAACCAAACTTGTTGAAACTCAATCATAAACTCCTATACATATGCTTCATATAGACTTGTTTGGTCCTACAAATGTTAAGAGTTTAATAAAGAAGTCTTATTGCCTAGTAGTCACTGATGACTTTAGTAGATTTTCTTAGGTGTTCTTTTTGGCCACTAAAGATGAGACTAGTGGGATTCTAAAGACCTTCATAACAGAAATAGAAAATAAACTAGATCATAACGTAAAAGTATCATGAGTGAACGAATGGAAAAATTTAGTCTTATGAAATAGTATAATGAACACAAGTTTTGGTGAAATAAAAGGGATTAAAGAGGAATTCAGTGTGCTACGACTGCGCTCAACAAATGGGTATCTGAAAGGAAAAAACAGAAACACTGATAGAGGCTGCAAGACTAATGTTAGTAGACTCAAAGTTGCCAACCACCTTTGGGCAGAAGTAGTAATACGCTTACTTTGCTAATTGTCGAGAAAAAGGTGTCGATGGGAGAGCATATATTAAGCGCGTAGATATAACAAGAAGGACACCCTATGCCGCATAGTAGGCCGTAGTGGAAGAGGCTCGTCCACTGAAGCAAGTGGAATGACTACTAGGCAAACACAGCTGATGAGATTCTTTCTCCAGACTACACTGGGGAGGGAATCGATCAAAAATCACAGGTTGCAATCATTACGCGAGAGCAACCAAGAATAGAGCATAACTCGATCATCAGGTAAAGCTAATGAGGATAATTTTTGTTGATATTACGGTGGTCAGTAAAGCTATGAGAGTTTTTTAACAGAGGACTAGGATTGTTGAAGAGACCTTAAACATTAGAATATCTTGAAAATTTACCTATTGAAAGAAATGACCTGACTTCTTTTGATGTTGATTCTTGTCAATATCTATTGAACTATGTTCGTTTGTTGCAGGGAACAAAACTAATGGTATTGCAGGAACAAAAAATAACACTGTTGCAGATCAAGCTCAAAAGGAAAAAGAACCTGAACAAGAATACATCCTGATACCTATTTGCACAACTGATCCATCAATCTCTCAAGGTCCTAAAGATAGAGAAAGGGATACAGAAGTAGATGAAAATGAAGCATCAGACACAAGTGGGAAGGATGATGAACCAACAAGAAGTGAGTCAGAAAGGCTAAATCAAAGGGAAATGCGGAATGAAAACACTAACAGTACTAATGGTGTTAATACTGTTAGTACTGCTAGACCAACAGTTGATACTGTTGTTCCATCACCACCAGTTAATACTGCTAGACCTTCTGTTAATACTGCCAATGCATTTGAAGAACATCTTTTTGAAAGATTCTCTCCTTTCAAAAATGCTTTTTCCCTTCCACTTGTCCCAAATATATCTTCAATGGATAACACTGGAATCTTTGGAAATGCTTATAATGATGAAGATGTGGAAGAAGAAGTTGATATGAAAAATGTAAATTCATCTTATACAGTCCTTGATACTTCTTTTACCAAATTTCACAAAGATCATCCTAAAGATCAAGTGATTGGAAGCTTAAAAACTCCTATGCAAACAAGACACATAACCAAGACAACTGAAGAACATGGTTTGATCTCCTTAGTTCACCAGCTTAGAAGAACAAATCACAAGGATTTTCAAAATTGTTTGTTTGCCTGTTTCTTATCTCAAAAGGAACCCAAAAAGGTGCTCCAAGCCCTGGAAGATCCAAGCTGGGTGGAAGCAATGCAGAATGAGCTTCTACAATTTAAACTGCTAAATGTTTGGTCCTTAGTTGACTTAACAAGAAACAAGTGGGCAATTGGTACTAAATGGGTTTTCAGAAACAAGAAGGATGAAAGAGGCATAGTGGTAAAGAACAAAGCTAGACTAGTTGCTCAAGGTCATACTCAAGAGGAAGGTATAGATTATGATGAAGTCTTTGCACCTGTTGCAAGGATAGAAGCCATAAGATTATTTCTGGCATATGCTTCCTTCAAAGATTTTGTAGTCTACCAAATGGATGTAAAAAGTGCTTTCTTATATGGAAAGATAGAAGAGGAGGTATATGTCTGTCAACCTCCTGGATTTGAAGACCCACACTTTCCAAACAAAGTTTACAAAGTAGAAAAGGCACTCTATGGACTACATCAGGCCCCAAGAGCATGGTATGAGACATTGTCAACTTACTTGCTGGACAATGGTTTTCACAGGGGACAAATTGACAAAACTTTGTTCATTAGAAGACATAAAGATGATATCCTGCTAGTTCAGGTTTATGTTGATGATATCATCTTTGGATCAACAAAGAAAGAAATGAGTACTGAATTTGAAAAGTTGATGCATGACAAATTTCAAATGAGTTCTATGGGAGAACTTTCTTTCTTTTTGGGACTTCAAGTTAAACAGAAGAGTGATGGGATCTTTATCAGCCAAGATAAATATGTGGCTGAGATTTTGAAGAAGTTTGATCTTGCCTCAATAAAGACAGCAAGCACTCCAATGGAGACAAACAAGCCATTAACAAAGGATGAAGAAGCTGAGAATGTGGATGTACATTTATATAGATCAATGATTGGATCATTGATGTACTTGACAGCTTCTAGACCAGACATTATGTTTGCTGTTTGTGCTTGTGCAAGGTTCCAAGTTACTCCAAAGACCTCACACCTTCATGCTGTGAAGAGGATCTTTAGGTACTTAAAAGGGCAACCCAAATTGGGCCTTTGGTATCCTAGAGATTCACCTTTTGACTTGGAAGCCTTTTCTGATAGTGACTATGCTGGAGCTAGTCTTGACAGGAAATCCACAACAGGAGGTTGTCAATTTCTTGGCAAGAGATTGATTTCATGGCAATGTAAGAAGCAGACTATAGTAGCCAACTCAACAACTGAAGCAGAATATGTGGCTGCTGCAAACTGCTGTGGACAGGTGTTATGGATCCAAAATCAGATGCTTGACTATGGATACAATCTCATGAACACCAACATCTACATTGATAATGAAAGTACAATCTGTATTGTAAAGAATCCAGTATCTCACTCCAAAACCAAGCACATTGAGATAAGGTACCATTTTATCAGAGATTCTTATGAGAAGAAGTTGATACAAGTGATCAAGATTCACACAGACAAAAATGTTGCTGATCTTCTCACCAAAGCTTTTGATGTTAGCAGGTTTAACTTTCTAATTGCTAGCATTGGTTTATTGAATCTCTGAGACTTATCAGTTGTTAATTTTTATTCATGGGTTATGCATAAATATGGATCCTCATGAATTCTCACATGTCTATCTAGTCTTTTCTAGTGTGCTTGTGATGAATAGAGGCATGTTCTTGTATAATTATTGAAGACAGAGTTAAAACTGCTAAGGAAAATGTTAATACTGCTAAGTATAATTAGTACTGCTAGTTATACTTACAACTGCATATTACAACTGTTAGTCATAATTAAAACTGCTAAACAAGAAAATACTTTGGAATGTGTATTTTTGGAATTGGACTAACATTTGCAGGATGAGCACATTGAAAATATGGTATTGCATTAAGGGGAGGCTTCCAATTGTCTATAAGTGATGAAAAGAAGATGTGACATCAATCACAAGTGGGTAATGAATCAAACCCAAGGCAATTCAAAAGAGGTCGGGACACCAAGATACCTCAGTCTAGTGGTCCCCCTAAGAAAGGTTGGTGATGAGGCTGTCCATAAGGAGTTGGGTGACAGAATGGAAAGGGCTGCCACTACTGCTTCTAGCTCTGAAGCAGAGCAGGACAGTGGTAACATAAATTAAGACCCAATCCATGGCAACACTTAATGAATTAACTCCTTAGGGAATTGATTCAGGTAGTGGTCCCAGGTGCCAAGATACCATATTGGGGGATGTAGATGCTCAAACTAGGTTTGAGACTACATCTGAACAGTCCAATGATCCACCTCTCTCAAAAGTTAACACATTTGGAAGTGGGGAGGACAGTATGAAAATTTTGGAATTGATGGAAATTCTTTATACAAAACTCTCAAATTCTGTTGAAGAAAGAGTGATTTGGTAAGCCAAAGAAATGAAGATTGATGTGAGCTTAAAAATAGAAAAGAGATGTGTGAATAAAAACAGAAATGAGTGATTATGTGAGCAAAAGAAATGAGAGATATTGTGAGCATAAAAACAGAAAGAGAGCTTGTGAGAAGAAACAATTGATGATTGAAGTCCTTTTTGGAAAGAAATTGAAGTTAGTGCTGGTAACTTAAAACTTAATGTTGTTAGTCTTAGGTTATTGGGTTACTTGCTACTGTTAGGCATAACATTTGTGCCTGTCAGTCTAAGTTACTGCGCAGAGCCTAATTTTAGTTGGCTGCCAGTTCAAGATAATGCTGCTGAGGGTAGATTCAAAAATACTTTTGATTCATGGTTCATCAACTCTTTATTCCATTTCAATCATTCAAAATACTCTCTACCCATAAACCCTAACCAACTCCAATTCATCTTAGATCATCAAAACACAACAGAATGTCAATCCTAACTATTGCAGTAGGAGAGTGTGGGTGGGTCACTCACAACATGTCGCTTCTAAAGAGAAACCCGCTGAAAGAGATGGGTTTCATGAGATTATAGATTTTCTGAATGCTAATCAGATTCGTTATGCATTGACTGTCAATCCTACTATCTACACATCTTGCATTAAACAGTTCTCGGCAATCGAAAAGGCAAAAACGGTTAATGGAGAACGTTAGAAAACACGCACCTAAATGATAAGAAGAAGGAGATCATCACAGATAGTCAAGTATTAGAAGTGATCTTCCATGGAAATGTAAGGGGGTAACTGTTTGTTTGCCAACTGCTACAATTTTTGAAGAACTGGCAAGAATGGGGTATGAAAAACCTTCTCAAAAGCTTACATTTTATAAAGCTTTCTTTTCTCCGCAATGGAAGTTCTTAAATTGACTTCCATTACGACAAAATGTCTAGTGCCAAAATCCACTGCATGGAATGAATTCAGTAGTACAATGGCTCTTTAATCATATGCTTGGCTTACAAACCAAAAATTTAATCTGTCTAAGTACATTTTTGATGTTATGGTGAAACACTTAGATGGAGGGGTTAAATTTTCTTGATGGTAGCCGACGATTTTACAAGTTTTTCATTAATTCAAACACAGCTTTGGTGATCTGGTCCACATACACAAGAAAGATTTATGGTTAACCCTTCACACCCAAAAAGAAAATCTTTGCCCAAAATAAAAGAGAAGAAAGGATTTTTCCAGGGGGGAGAATAACACCTTTGTTTGCAACAATGATGTTCGAACGCTAACTCAAGAAGAGGGTGTTAGATTCAATGCAATCTTATTGATCATAACTACCAAGACACCCAATACTGCTCAACCATCATCCTCTAGATTTCAGAAGAAACATCCAGAGGAAACAGAGGAAGGACAACTGCAGTTACTCAAGAGGAGACATAACAAGATGACAGTGTTCTCTACACTTCCAAAATCCACTTTCTCAGAGGAAGAGATAGAATCAACTAACAGAAATGATATGATTTAGTGTACTAACTTACAAAAATAGGTTCTTGATTTGGAGAAGGCAAAGAGACTCAAGCAAAGGAGATTGCTGATTTAAAGAAGAGGGTCCAGAAGTTGGAAAGGAAAAAGAAATCAAGAACTACAGGATTAAAAAGACTAAGGAAACTTAGTATGTCTCGAAGATTTAAATCCTCTGTGGATAAAGATAGTTTGGGTGATCATGAAGATGCATCCAAAAAAAGAAACTGAAACAATAGAAACAAAAAAAAAAAAAAAAAAAGCAAAGCATAACAGTTCCCACAGCAAAATAAAAAATCAGAAAATAGGAAAAAATTCCAAACAGGGATGACATTGAAGGACATTGATAAGGATGCTGATGTTTCTTTAGTTGATGATACCCAGGGGAGGTCAGATGATGCAAAAATGTTTGATACAAATGAACTTCATGGTGATGAGGTAGTTGTGGATATGCTAGTTGGTGAAAAACAAGAGCAGAGTGCAAAGGAAAAAGAGGTAAATACTAGTGTTGAAGATAGTGTTGCTCCTACAACTATTGAAGAAATAACTTTGGCTTAAACACTTATTTAAATCAAAGCAGCTAAACCTAAAGTTGTTACTACTACTGCTACAACAACAACAACTACAAGACCCAAGGCTAGATGGGTTGTAGTTCAGGAGCCAAGTGAATTGTAGACTATACCACAAGAATCACAACCTTCAAAGATTAAAGACAAAGGCAAAGCAATCATGATTGAGCCTGAAGTACCTCTGAAAAGGAAAGATCAAGTTGCTCTTGATGAAGATTTGGCAAGAAATCTTCAAGCTCCGTGAGCTGAACTTTAAGAAGAAGAAAGGCTTGTAAGGAAAAAGGAAGAAGAAGCCAACATAGCTTTGATTGAGTCATGGGATAATACACAAGCTATGATGGTGGTAGATTTTGAGTTAGCTCAGAGGCTATAAACAGAAGAACAAGGAGAGATAACCATTGAAGAAAGATCAAGACTGTTTGTAGAGCTTATGAAACAAAAGAAAGAAAGACACTTGCAATGCTATAGCAGAAAGATAATAACAAGAAATCCACCAACTAAAGCTCAAAAGAGTGAATCTATGTCTACCTATCTCACAAACATGGGTGGATTTAATGATATAGTATGATGGTTTGGTTTTGACTGGTAGGGGGTCTTTTACAAACAATAACAGTTAAGAGCAAGAGCAAAAGAGATCCATAAGCTGTTTTGGATAATGAAAGAGAAAAGAGTAAATACTTTATAATTTCCCTATGGATTCTGAGGTAGTAAAAAGCAAAAAGGGAACAGAAGAAAGTTCTTAAGGAACAAAGGATGAACTGAAATTTGATAAGTAAAAGAAAGCATAAAGTAGTGAGGAGAAAGCTAAAGGCAGCAAAAAGAAGATACTTGGTAAAAAAAGAGCAGGGAAAGGGCAACAACAAGAATCTTCAAAGAGACAAAGAATAGAGGACGATAAAGAGACAGATGAGCATGAAGAAGTTGAAGTAGTTTATGATGCTGAGCTAAAAAAGCATTTGGTGATAGTAAAAGATGATGATATAGCAATTAATGCTATACCACTTGCTACCAAACCACCAGTGATTGTTGAATACAAGCTTCTTAAAGAAGGAATAATGGTACATTATCAATTGATAAGAGCAGATGAAGTTCAAAGATATTCTTCTAAGATGAGATGCTTCAAGGTTATTGGACAAAAAGATTTGCAGACTCTTTGGAAGTTGGTCAAAACAAAGCATGGTGATACAAGGCCTGAAGATGAACATGAAAGAGTGTTGTAGGGTGATTTAAAAGTCATGTTTGAACCAGACATTAGAAGTGATGTATGGAGAAGTTTACAAGGATACAAAGTGACTATTTGGAAATTGTTTGATTCATGTGGGAGTGCACTTTGTAAGGTTTGAAAATTTCCACATCTTCATGTTAGAATGAAAATAGATAATATCCCCATCCCCACACAATGAAAATACAATAACAATCCCAAATATGCAAACAAGAAAAACTTCAAGCTGATAATTAAATGAGATGTTCAAGTGCTACAACTACACAACTTAGGGTAAAGCAGCAAAAAAAAAAAAACGGTCAATAAAAGGTTTAAAATTATGCATCTTCCTGATAGTGATGAAGACTTTTAAACAAAGAAACCTTGAAGAATAAAAAGATAAACATCAAGTTTTAGGGGAGGATTTTGGGACCCCTAAACACTTCAAGGATTCTTAGAGTTACTACTATGGAGCTAAGGTACTAAAATAAAGGAAAATTAAGTTAAGTAGTTAGTACTTTGGTATTATAAAGTAGAAAAGGTTTTTGGGTAGAATGTGGTTAATCGATGGTCTAGGTGGTTAACTGTAAGGGGGGGGGGGGGGGGGGGGGGGGGGTGTGGGGGTTGTGGGGGTGGGGTGTGTGGTGGGGATGGATATATTTATATATTATTAGGTGAGGATAGTTTAGGTCTTCAAATACCTGTGAATGTTTAACTTTGTTCATCTAACAACATAAACTTTATACTAATATTATTAGTACTTAAATTATACTAACATAGTGAACTAGTAGGGTAAACTTTATACTACCAGTACTAAACTACTTAACATAATTTCCATTGTACGCTAAAGCCGGACCGATATAACTCTAAGAATCCTTGAAGTCTTTTAGGTCCTAAAAATTCCTCCCTAAACTTGATGTTACATATTTAATCTTCAAGTTTATGGTTAAAAGTCTTCATGACTATCAGGAAGATCATTTAAACTTTTATTAGACCGATTCTGTGCTGCTTTACCATAAAGCTAGGGTAGTTGGGTACACATCTCATTCCTAATAATCACTTGAGAGTTTCTGGTTTTACGGCATATTGTGATGGTTATTGTATGAGGAGGATATCTATTTTCAACTAACATGAAGATGTGTGAAATTTTCAAACCTTACAAAGTCACTCCACATGAATCAAACAATTTCAATTGTCACTTTGTACTCCTTTGATAAACTCTCTTCATACATAACCACTTCTAAGTCTGGTTCAAACATGACTTCTAAACACCAGCACCAGCTCTTTCATGTGATCTTCGGCCCTTGTTCACCATGCTTTGTTTTGACCAACGTTCCAAAGAGTCTGCAAATATTTTCTGTCATACCTTGAACATCCTTAAAAAAAATCATAGAAAAATCTCTTGAACTTCATCTGCACTTATCAATTGATAAATGTACCATTATTCCTTCTTTTAAGGAAGCTTTATTCAACAATCACTGGTGGTTGGAGCAAGTGTATAAGCATTAATTTCTTATATCATCATCTTTTTACAATCACCAAATTTGCTTGTTTTAGCTCAGCATAATAAACTACGTCAACTTCTTCATGCACCATCGGAGTCTCTTTTATCGCCGCGATTCGTTGTCTCTTTGGAGAAGACTTCTTGTTTTGTTTGCACCCTGTCCTGATATGTTTTGTGGTAAATGGGTGCGGATTTTTGCTGCCTTGTAGCTTGCACTCCTCACTACTTTAATTCTTTCTTTTACATATTCAACATTGCTGTTCATCCTTTGTTCTTTAGAACGTTCTTCTGTTTTCCTTTTTGCATTTTTTACTACCTCTATATCAGAGGAATAAAATAATTACTCATTTCATTTCATTACAACAGCTTCTGGATCTCTTCATTGCTCTTGCTCTTCAGACTGTATTATGTTTGAGTATACACACAGAAAAGGGTGTGTGGATAGGGTTTGAATGTTTGAATAGTTGGTGTAGGTATGGGGGATTTGTTCTTCTTTCTCTCAGCTCTAAGCATGCAAAGATTGTTTCTTCTTTGTTCTAATAAGTACTTTCAAACTGTCTTGATCATTGTACTTTAAATGGTTAGTACTCGTCCTTGTTACTTCAGTTGTGTAGCCCTGAGTATAACTTAAATTCTGCCTCATCAGAGCTTATGTATTATCCCATGACTCAATCAAACTAGTTGGCTTCTCTTACCAATTTCCTTGCAACCTTTCTTCTCTATAAGATCTGCTCCAACGAGCTTGAATGATTTTCTTGCAAAATCTTCATCAAGAGCATTACTTGATCTTTCCTTTTAAGAGGTACTTCAGGCTCAATCATGATTGCCTTTGCCTTTGTCTCTTAATCTTTAGAATGTTGTAGAATCTTGTGAGTCTAAATTCTCTAGCTCCTGAACTACAAACCCATCTAGCCTTGAGGGTCTTGTAGGATGTTTTGTTTGTTGGAATCCGCCCCGCAGCAATATAACAACTTTATGGTTTTAGCTGCTTTGATTTGAATAATGTCTGAGCAAAGTTATATCTTCAATACTTCGTAGAGAAGCAGCACTAATCTCAATATTAGTATGTATAGCCTCCTATTTTCCTTGCACTCTTCACTTGTTTCTCATCTAACTGCATATTCCAGTATAGTCATCAGCTCCATGAAAGGTTCAAGTGTATCAACTTTTTGCATCATCTGACCTCACCCTGTGTTGCATCCAATCTAATAGAAAATGTGAGCATACTTATCAATGTCTTCATGCTCATTCCCCTGTTTGGATGCATCAGTCATATTCACTACATACCATAACTTTATCCTCATATGATTCATCTCTTCTAGACAGAACCACATTCTTTGTCTGTTTTAATCCTGTAGTTTCTTGATTTCTTTTCCCTTTTCCAACATTCTACCCTCTTCTTTAAATCAACAATCTCCTTTGCTTGAGTCTCCTTTGCCTTTTCGTTAATTCAAGATCCTGTTTTTTGTAATTAGTACACAAAATCATCATTGCTGATTGCAATTCTATCCTCACCACTGAGAAGTGAATATATTGGAAGGTGTAGGAACACTTTCGATCTGATATGTCTCCTGCTGAGTAACTGCAGTGTCCTTCCTTTGTTCCTCCTGACTGTTTCTTCTGAAAACTATGAGGATTGATGGTGGAGCATAATGGTGCTGGTGAGGAGTAGATAAGAATTGCATGAATCTACACCCTCTTTGTTGATTAGGTTGAACCATCATATGTTGTCAAACAAAGTGTTATTCCTCCGAAAATCCCTTTTCCTTCTCTTTTTATTTGTGCAAAGATTTTCTTTGGTTGAAGGGGTTATGAAATCTTCGTTTGATGAGACATATCACCAAGCTGTTGATTAATTGAAAACTTGTAAAAATCGTGTATAACATCAGAAATTTAAAACCCTCTCCATCTAAGTGTTTTAAACATAAACATCAAATTACTAACATATTCACATTTGGTGGTTTGTAGCCAAGCAAATGAGATTAAAGAGCCATTAGTACTACTGAGAATTCATTCAAGCAGAGATTTGGTCGACTAAGACATTGTTAATGGATGAATTTAAGACTTCCATTGCCGAAAAATATAGCTTTAGTAAATATAAGCTTTATTGAGGAAGGTTTTTTTCATACCCCATCACTTAGCCAGTTCTTTAAAAATTGTAGCAGTTCGCAAACAAACATTACCCCTGTAAATCTTCCAAGTGAAGATCCCTTCTAATCCTAGTCACTGAGATGATCACCTTCTCTTATCAATTCGGGGCGTGTAATTCTCAACGATCCCCATTAACCATTTTTTGCCTATGCGGATAGCCCAGGACTGTTTAAATGCAAGATGTGAAATAGTGAGGAATTGACAGTCAAATGCCTAACGAATCCGTGATTAAGGCAATTAGAAAATCAATAATCTCATGAAACCTATCACTTTCAGCGGGTTTTTCTCTTAGAATGCGACCATGTTTGAGTGGAAAAGCACTAGTTAGGATATGACTAATCTAGTGTTGTTTTTAGATGTACAAAGAGGAAAGTTAGGTTAGGGTTTATGGTAGTAAGATAATTTGAATGAGTGAAATAGAATAGAAGAGTAGAATGAAACACCATGAAGTCTAAAGTATTAGTAGAATGTCACCCTCAAGCAGCATTAACTTGAACTTGGCAGCGACGAAAATTAGGGCCTAAGCACAATAACATAAGACTGACAGCAACAATGTAATGCGCATACACAGATAGCCAAGTAACCCAATAACCTAAGACACCACAACATTAAGTTTAAGTACCAATCACTAACTTTAATTTTTCCAAAAAGGACTACCTATCATCATTGTACTTCCTCACAACCTATTCTGTTTGTATGCTCACAAATATCTTCTCAATTCTTTTTGTGCTCATAATTTCACTACTGTTTCGGTTTTTGAGAGGTTGTCACACATCGCTCTTTTCGTATTGTTTAAGCTCACTCAATCTCTCATTCTTTTGGCTACCAAATCACTCTTCTGCAACATATTTGATAGTTTAGTGATATAAAGGTTCCATCAATTCCAATAGTTTTTATATTGTCCACCTAACGACTTCCAAGTGTGTTAACAGTCACTTGAGTATGTAGGGGGTGCGATGGACTGGTTTTAGAGGTAGTCTCAAACCTTGTTGAGCATCCACATCCCCCAATTGGTATCTTGACACCTTTACCACTACCTGAACCAAATCCCTAAGGACTTGATCCATGAATGGGTGTGGAATGGGTTGGGAAGGTGGTGGGTTTCAATGTTCTGCGATGCGTCTATCAGAGTAGCAGTATGTGCAGCCCTGTTCCATTCTTACACCCAACTCCTAAAGGACAACGCTCAATCACCCAAACTTTATAGGGGCCACAAGACTAGTATCTATTGTGTCCCTGACCTCTTTTGACATACCTAGATTGTTTGAGATTCTTTTTAACACTGGGGTGTTAAAATATACTTCCATTATTGAGGTGACTGATATTGACATAAGTAGCCACCCTCAATACAATGCTTTTCAAGGATAAAAGAATTTTCTCAACATTTAACTTTTGTCTTCTCATGTCAAACCTCAAACAACGTACGTAACTTTGCCTCAAGCAGATAGTAACTTTTCAGCCTAGCAGGTTGTGGTGGTGGTGGGAGGATGTTTTTTTTGGTTGAACTTTGGGGATTACTTAAAAGACCACTACTAGTTAACACTGTGTAGTATAAATTTAAGTACTAATAGTATAAAGTTACTGTTTTTAGTTAAGTTAACACTAGCTCCAGAGTTTGAAGACTGAACTAATAAGCTAAGTGTTATGAGCTGCTAGTAGTAATGTAAGACTGCTAGTACATGATTACTACTGTGAGTACATATTAGTACTGCTAAATAGGGAGGGACTAACTGTTACTACTGCTTATGTTTATTAGTACTTGCTAGTACAAAAGTTTATGCTGCTGGATTACAACTGCTAGAAGGCTTACTACTGTCAAAAGATAAAGACGGTTTTTAAAGAGATAAAGATTGTTAGGAGAACAAGATCCTAGTGAAGATAACAAAGGGTATAGAGATAGTTTTTTTACAAGCTATGTATAATGTATTTGGTTTAAGAAATTACGATTATCGTTTTTATAAAAGATTATGATATCTTAGGAATGTATTGTAAGCCGACTAGGACTCTTTAGTCTATAAAAGGAGGTTCTAGGGCATTAGTTGAGATACAAGTTTTCATAGTTGTCAAGTCGATTTAGAAAAGCTTCAAGGTTGTAAACCCTAGTACTAGTGAAGAGTACTCATATTATTGATCTAATAATATTAGAGCATTTGGTTATATCTTTGTTCATTCACAGTTTACTGTTTTATTCATAATAATTCTAGATATTAAAGTGTAGATTCCGCATACACTTTAGTATACATACAAAGTTTCTACAACAAGTTATTTTGGATTTATCCAAGGTAATTTAACCTTAGATAGTTCTGACTTATGTAAGGATATTTCTTGTTTAACTAGATTAAATTTACTAACTAAGTTTTTCCTTTGATCCTCCACATAGTGAAGGTCAACATGAGTATAGTCTAAAATATGTTTCCTTTCATCACCATCAGTCGTAGACAAAAGTCTGTGTACCTTTTTCATGGTAATATCAACCATTGCCTGATCTTCATCAGCCTTTCACCGAAGGCTCTCCACTGCAATTGCCATAAATGCCCTAATCTTGGTGCTCCCTTCATCATTTAAGGAGACAGATTCATCATCCCAACAAATGACTAAGCTAACAAACCCTTTTCACTCCTTTCTTTTTCCTTCTTTCCCTTTTTCACTCTTTCCTTGGTCATATATCAATCCTAGAGAACATTATCTACACCTCTTCATCAACATTATTCCGGAAGAAATATCCGCATCTTTTTCTCTGAACCCGTACTTTCGTCAAGTGTCGCAACTTGAGCCTTGAGGACAAGGCTCATTTAACGGGGAAGGACTGTAACAATCCGTATTTTTGATCAATGTACGACGCTATTAAATTCACTATTTATTTTTTTTCTCGTACGCGTTCGCTTTTAATTTTAATAGTTAAGTTAAATCGCGTAAGCTAAAAATCAATAATTAACGTAAACGGACACCAAACGAATTAAAGCTTTCGTCAAGCAAGCAATATATTATTTTTACGAAAGTAATAATAAACTTTTTATATTTTATTTTTATTGGTTGCGTAAAACGTTTACGTTTCGCAATAAAATACATTTAGGCATTCCCGGAAGCACCAAAACTTTTCTACGCTTCAACAAATACCCACTTTTATACCCAATACTCAAAAATCACAAAAATATATCATACATATGCATGTATAACCGGATATATAGAGATGGATACAAAAATATCTAGTTTAAAAACACCACTCCTTATTTTCACGAGATTATGTCTCATTTAGGAAACCAACAACCCTTAGTCTCCAAGTTTTGACCAAAGACCAAGACCATGGACTTCCTTAAGACCCTCATTGTGTCTCTTGGACTAGTCTTGTGGTATATATACTTGCATACTAGTTGATAAACACATACACTCTTCATTTCACTTAGCAAATCAAACAAATACTCTCTTTTCCTCCTCCCTAGCTCACGGCTCAAAACCCTCAATACATACAACCCATATAAATTTTTCTACCACTTATACAAGCATACACACAACATATCTAAGACCTACTAAGATGGTTTGAAGGTTAGGTTAAGTATTTTCAAGTGTTGAAGCAAAGAAAGTGAAATTAGGGTTTCTTGAGAAATTAAGGTTTCTAATCTTGCAAGCTTGGTTTAAAAATCTAAACAAGGGTTTAGATTATATTTCTCATCATCATTCATCACCATAAGGTTATCTAAAACCCTTTATGTCTTTACATTTATCATTTTATGTGTATATAAGTTCTATGTAGTGAAATCACCATTAGGTTACTTTTAAACATGTAAAACATATTTCTGCTTACTTGTGATTATAATTTTGTATACTTATTCATGTGTTATGTGGTTGAATATATCATGGACTAATGGACATAATAATATGTATGAATACATATGTTAATAAGGGTTGTAATTGACTTGTAACAAAGTGGTTAAGCTAAAAAGTTATAAAAACGACTTTTAAACACATTTTGAGAAAAACCCATTTAGGGGTTGTTTGAATTCGAAAATTTACACCTCTATTTTGTAATTTTATAAGATAGTACGTCTCATGACGATTCCAAAATGATAAGAAACTCGAAAAACCGATTTATAACGAAAAAGATACGACGATTTCAAATTTACGTTAGATTTCCAGTTTACGTAAATATATACTATTTTATAAAACTATTTTTTATAAAAAATTACTATTCACCATCACAAACACAGAAGACTTATATTATTGAAAACATCTTGATATATAAAAATTTTTAAATAACGAGAACGTACTCGTAAGAATCGCCTAACAACGAGTTAAAAAACGAATAAGTTACGACATTACGAGATTTTTACATAACTAAATCTATAAAAATAAATATATAACTGCTATGAACAGTAAAATCACTATTCATTAGAAAAACTCAAATTTGAAAATGCTATATTTTGATAACTCGTCTTAATATGAAGGCGTGGACATAAGAAACGAAATAAACGGACTAAAAACGCGAAAGGTTATAAACGCCAGTTTTACAAAAGTCTACTTATAAACGTTAGTACTATTAAAAATATATTTCAATTAAAACAATTAGATGGTGATGTAGCTAATAGAATTATATGTGGTATTAATTTAATCAAAGTATTAATTACTAGGGAGTTATCATAATGACGCCTCTTCGGGGGTGTCGACGAGTTTGGATTTACTATTTAAAGTGTCCTATAAAGCTTCCTCATAAGAGACGTCACTAAAGAAACTACATGACCCCTTAATTATGATAGGCCTCCCGAACGATAGTATGGAGACTATAAACGACCTAATAAATAATCAAGTGTTCTTAGTTACTATACGACCTATATGGATAAGGTTGCCTTCGGATTCCTTCGTGAACGCATTTTTCTATTGTGAATAATTGTTGATTACCATTCACATCAGAGGTTTAGTTCATAGCTCCCATTTTCTCTATCTACTTCTACTTGTTTTACAACTCTGCGGGATGGAATTAATACATGCTGTTTTACTACGGACACAAGTGTTTTAAAACTGATGCAATTTCGTGATCATATAATTGCCTAAGTACCCTTGCCACTAAGTCCCTTTTTATCATGAACCGTGAGTTGCTATATTAGTAAGCGCGAGTGTTGTGGATAGATCTATCGGGACTGACAATCCCCACCTTTCTTTGGGGTCACAAGTTGACTCATGGTGCATTTAACATTTGAATAATACGTTGGTTGTTTGGCATCATCCTTTTTACTGTGTGGGGCATATATTACGATTACTTATTTCTGTTAAGGTTTCGTGACATGAGCTTAGAGCAATAATAACAATGTTTTTTGACTACTGAATATGATTCATGGTCTACTATTACTTAAATCTCGTGGTCCACTCTTTTACCGACAAACCTATGGATTCCACTCAACCTTTGTGTTGACGTTTAACATGTTTAATTTCAGGTCCCAAGGTATAAGCTTTGATGGGAGCCGTGATGGAAAACAATGAAGATGGATATCGTAATTTATTTAAATTTCGAGTGCACCTTTTATCTAATAAAAACTTTAAGTCACCTTTTGGTAGATGAAGCTTTTGTTAATACAAACGCATGTGGAAATTTTTTGACATTTTGAAACATATGGGACATAATGTATGAACTCTGATATTTTGCTATGGCATCGAATGAAATCTTATCTTAAAACGTCCATTTAAGGTCGTTTCTCATATCTTGATTGTTGTACTTTGACGTAGCACCCCATTGTTACCATTCCGCTGCTACCTGATTTTGAGGGTGTTACACAAATAGGCTTATAATCTGATCAAAGAGGTGTTAGAAAAGAACAAGTTACTGATTATTTTGATCATTTTTATAACCTACTTAAGGCGGATCTAGGTTCATGCAATATGGTATACACGACCTTAACATTTTAATATTCACGCGAAGCACTGGAAACACAAATTGTATTGGTCTACATTACAAATACACTGCAATTTTATATTAGGGCACCTTATAATCAGATTAGAAGGTCATATGTTGTGCTGAATTTATGTTACTTTTTTTCTTTTAGAAACTTGATTTTAAGTTCCCATTGACGGTATCATGTGTACGCTTCATATGCTCATCGATTAGGGAGTATGTGGTTATCAAAGTGCTGAAGGTTAAACCACTTATACCTGTTGAACCTGAAGATCCATGGAGAAAAATCTTTCCTATGTCATTTGTGTTTTACATCAATATAGTTTTGGGAAATGTCAGCTTACGTTACATCCCTGTTTCATTCATGCAAACAATCAAATCATTTATTCCAACAACAACACGTTAGAATAATATATTTATGATCAATTTTTTTCTCATTTTTTTCGTTGGTTCTAATTATTTTTTGATTCAGCTGTTAACGTTCGGATAAAAAAATTATACTGTCAAATAATCAGTTTCAAACGATGTCCTTTTTGGTCAGTTTATGTATCAATTTCTTGAATAATAAGAATATTCACATTAGTATATAGTTGATGCAGGTTTCTCAGTATATGAGTGCTTATTGGAATCACAATAATTTTCGATCTAACCGCACATGTCCTAGGTTATAGTTTAGTCAATAAGATGGCTCAAGTCCAACTTTTCCTTCTTTTTTATAGTCGAGTTGGTTCAAGTCCAACTATATAACCTGTTTTTAATTACATTCATAAATGGATTCAACTGATTAAAACTAATTTTCAAAAAACCCTTAGCGTTCAACCTTCCGTTAACTTAAAACACAAGCACTCAACAACTACAAATAACCCGGGTGCATCGCACGGTCTGAATGCCTCGTTTTAATAACTTTAATGGTTCGAAACTCTATTGAGGCCCTATGGTGTTTTTTGTTTTTATTTATATTATTACTCTTATTAAAAGGCAAGGGCCCCTTCCCATTGGTTGCGCATTTAATGAGTGGGTTTACCCGGGTCCGACCTGTTTTTTAAAAAAAAAGTTTTTTTTTCCGAAATACCTCCTCACGCTATTAGAGTCATCGGTCCGTTGCACACTTTGTCCCCCGCGCTCCGCAACAGAGCGCGAGCAAACCCACCTCGTTTATAAAATCTTTGGGCTTTAAAAACTTAGGGTTTGAGCGGCTGGCCACTTCACTTATCTTTAAAGACGACTTGATCGTCATGTTTGCATATATTTGATTATATTTTTGATAAACACTCAAGGCTTTTAGTCTAGTGTTATGTGAGTTGCTCACTAATTTTATAGGTTGTGGGTTTAAACCTTACTGAAAGCATTTGTAAGATATATAGTGTGAGATAAGTAGTACGGAATATAAGATGTGAAAAAAATTGCAGTTTAAAAAATAATTTGATTATGTTTCGATACTAAACCTTTTTCCGAAAAGGCATAATGACATTATGACAAATGCTTACACTGAAATCATTTTAAACCCTATACTAAAGCTAAAAATATTCGATCTTCGCCTTTCGTGAAGAACATGGGTGTTCGTCGGTTTGGTTATTAGGTTGTTTGGTTTATCCAGTTCGGTTAGTTCGCTTAAATTTCTTTTCTGGGTAAAACAAAAAACAAAACCAAACTGAATTCGGATTGAATTAAACCGAACCGAATAACCTAAATTTATCAAAACTTAATTATTTAATTTATATAGATCTTTTACAAAAAAAATATATTTTCAAGCTTAAAGAATGTTATATTTATACTAGCAAAGATTTTTTTTTTTATATTATATAGGAAAAATATATATTTATATGAATTCAGTTTTTGGTTCGGTTCGGTTTTCATTTTGCCAAAACCATATACAAAACGAAAATCGAATATTTAATTTGGTTCAGCTAAGTTTGACAAATTCAGTTCAGTTAAAAATTTAATTCGAGTTTTTTTCAGTTCAGTTCGATTTTAGTTCTTGTGAGTATTACCAGATTTATGAACACCTCTGGTGAAGAAGCTTGGAACTGTTTGTAATTTTTTTCTTCGGCACCTAATAAAAAGATATGAGCTTCCAACTAATATTAGATAATACAACATAAAGCCACAAGTCTATAAAATCGACAATAGCCCCGTATTTTCTTGTCATAATTTGTATTTTTGAAAGTCGTTTTTTAAGTAGTATAATCACATCGGCCTACTGAAACAAGACGTATGGATGTGATTTAATCTAATAAAAAATCGAACATGCACATGGGAAGGCCAAGATCTTCAACCTTACGAGGGTCACAATCACAGCCATTCTGTGAAACACATAAAACCGCGTTGATGCACGAAAGAAAACAATAATGAATTATATAAAGTTATAAACTATTAAGGAATGTTGAAAAGAGTAATTTAAGTACAATTATTTTGTTGTATTAAAAATAAGACAAAATCATTTCAAATGTTTGTTGTCACATCACCTTTTGGCTCCTCGTATGCATAAAACAATAATCAAGACTTCAGGAGGTAAATTGTCATGACCGTGTTTTTAACGGTGCTTGATGTGTAATTTTGATAACATTGTCATTTGGTCTATAAATAAGGATAAGATAACAAGTGGTAACATAATGTAATAGACGTATTCTTAGCCAAGATACCTTTTTGTTGTTACTACATTGTGAATGATAATTTACTATGAAGTGTATTGTCAATAACTACTGAATAACAGTAATTTAAATCTTGCTTGAATGTAGTGTAACTTGCGAATGATAATTTACTATGAAGTATATTGTCAATAACTCCATTATTTTGGAATTTGTTTCAGGATTAGTAAACAAGAAATCTGGGGGTTGATCTTGTTGCTCCATGTTTGTAAGTCAGATGTATAGGATATAATTATAGTCATTTTCATATAACGAAAGGGTAGGGTATCACAAATTATTAATAATTTGTTGTGGACCAACATAACACCATTAGCATTTTTTAGTGTTCAAGAAAATGTTATCATTGTGTATTTTAAAATAAATATTGTTCCCCTTCGTCTCATAATAATTGTATAGGTTTTCATAAATGCATTGGGTTTTAAAAATTCTGGCTAACATATTTTATATCAATTCAAATATCATATATAATCAAGAAGTTTATTGCATAGGTTAAAAACAAATTATTAAGACATGCCAATAAATAATTAACCGAAATTAGTTATCACAAAAAAAAGAGTTTGATTGTGACAAGAAAAAAGTATACAAAAACATATATTCTACAACGTCACTATATCAAGGTTCCCAAAAATAATCTTGCAAAAGTGTTAATATAAGGATCAAAAGTCACATTTTTATTGTTTAGAAGCGCTTTTTTAAATTTGAAAAAATGTTTACAAATCCACAAAAATTTTTTACAAATAAACTTCCCAACAAAATATGACTTGTCCACCAAAGAACTAAATGATTCAACCATGAACAAGTCAAATCCTTTTGGAAAAATTTCTTTTGTGAAAAACTTTTTTTTTTTTTTTTTTTTAAAAAATTTGGGAAAAAAAAAAATGTAGCATTAGGACTGTAAAACGAACCGACGAACACTGAACAAAACAATGAAGCCATGTTCATGTTCGTAAATCATTTAATTTTAAACCGGACAAATAAACGTACACGAACGCTTAAGACGAAACGAATTATCTGTTCATGTTCGTTTTATTAAGAAAATGATTGTTCAAAGTTCGTATCAATAAGAAGAACTAAAAACGGAACATTAAACCGAACATAAACAATCGAACATAAATGAACGAGAAAAAAAACATACAATTTTTATCAAATTAATCGTAATATTATGTTTTTTATTAGTGTTGTTTTATTAACATACCAGGATATAGAATATATAATATTAAAAGATATTCTACAACGACATAATAAACATAATAAAAATGAACAATAAATGCAACGTTAATAAACGCCTAATCGGACGTTCACGAACATAAACGAACGAACGTGACTTGTGTTCATGTTCGTTCATTTAACTAAACGAACGTAAAATAATGTTCATGTTCGTTCATTTAATAAATAAACGAACATGAACGAACTTTTTACCGAACGGTTCATGAAATGTTCACTGAACATTCAGTTTGTTTACGGCCCTATGTAGCATACCTCTTCTAATTTTATCAACTAACGTATGAGACACGAAGTTATCTTCAATAAACTTTATGTTTCGCAACAAGCGTTTAATATCATTTAGTCTTTAGTGTTTAAATTGAAAACGGGTTCACCAAAGAACGTTTAGTGTATTTTCATTCTAAAGAAAACGTTATTTTTATTAATTTATCATAAGAAGCATTTCACGTCATTGATGACGTATAAAATGTATACCAACAGCCTTGGGCATGGACTACAAAAGTCCTGCATTGGGACCCAAGCCAATAAAACAATCAAAGGTGACAATGACCAAAACTAAGCCCATGCCAAAACTGGCTACCCTACGGTTCGGAAGGCAACACAGAACGGACGAACGGCTTCCAGATGACACTTTCGCAGGTTAGCGAAAGTCCGCTAGGCAAGCCCACGTCCGCAAGTCACGATTATAAGCGGATCCTTGCCTGACAAGGGTCCCACTTCGGCCCACTAACAAAAACAAGCGAAATATTAGAAAAATCTAATATTTGGCTCACCTATAAAAAGTGGTACTCTGACACCAACCCCACAAGTTAGAATTTTCCTGATCACACTTACACACACATCTAATTCTACACTCTTGACAATATGTTTACCTTACTCTCATGTCGGAGTTCAGTCGTGGTTAACACCCCAAAATGGCTCCGCGGCGGAATAAGTTCCGGGGCGAAATCACATCTTAAAGATCAATATCACAATGATATATATATAACAAAACCAATAAAAGTCGTTTAAAAAAAAAAAAAAACGCTGATACATTGATTAAGCAAACAATTATTACAAAAAGCCCGAAGCATAACTTATACATTGTTCATATTACAAAGATACTAGTCCATAATACATGATTCCCAAAATAAAATGCAACATATCTATAAGCAGTGTCATCATCAAATACAAAATCACCAATGTATCGCTTGGCACCTTGTGCTTACTGACCTCCTGAAAAACATTGCTTTAAAACGTCAACAATAATGTTGGTGAATTCATAGGTTTGATAAATCGTATAAAGTTGGACCACAAGATTTCCCAAGTATATGATAATGCAGGAGATGCAAAACATCACATAATTGTAATTACGTTACTTCCTAAGCTATGAACACTGAAGCTCGACATAAATATATGGCAATATATAATTGCCCACATTGCCCGTATTGATGTTCTAACCGCAACATCCCTAATCCGACATGGTATACTTCGTAATTGCCTAGTGATAGCTAATCGCGCCTGTACGAGGTTGTCAAACCCCAATAGATACTAATTATAACATTCGCGGCTTACTGAGAACCAATCCAATTTGTTAAACCAATAATTAACATTCGATGATAATGGGCTCATGGTATACGAGCAACTTAGAGACAACACTAATCAATATAAAAATTATCCACATTTTTGTCCATTTATAAAACAAATGCAAGTTTTTCCACCCCAAAAAACTTATAAAGACAAAATCATGTAAAACGTAGGGGCTATGAACTCACCAGAGTTACTGATAATCTAAAATATCACAGATAAATGCGTCACTGTAATGAACAAATGCAACCTAATCCAAAATAGGTCGTATACGTACTAAACACATTGATTTAATAATATCATAATACTGTTGTCTATGTAGCTACATCACACCATCTATTTGTAATTTAAAAATCATTGTTATAGAAGTGAAAACGTTATAATTATCGTTTTAGCGAAACTAACATTCTTTCCCCGTTTTAAAACCTCGTTTCTCGCGTTTTCTTACTCCACGTCTTCGTATTTGATATGAAATATAAAAAAATTACATATTTGATATTTATACCTTCTGATGAACAGTACTTTACTGTTATATATATGACGTTTTATAAATTTTACTTTTATAAATTTAATTGGGTCGTAATAACCCTTAAATGCAATAACTTATTTGTTGTAAATATCCCATTTTAACATTTCTTCGACAACATCTTCCTGTTATAAAAATTATCATATTTTTATAAAGTGGGGTCTGCTGATGAAACAGTAATGTTGTACTGTTTATAGTTTATAAAATTACTTTTATAAACTTTAATTATCATAAACGTCGTATTTTATTCGTTTTAACTCCGTTTTTAGTAATTCTTTCGAGCACGTTCTTGTAATTGAAAGTTCTATTTATTTATGAAGTTTTCAAAAATTAATGTTTCTGTCATGAACAATAACTTTTTATAAAAATATTTTTATAAAAGGTATTTTTATTATAACATTTTAAGTTATATAAACTCCGTAATTCATAACTTCTGAACTTCTCGTTTTTTAATTGAAAAATTACGTTTCTTATTGTTTGGAATATCCTAAAAATATGTATAATCTGTTAAAAATACCAAACTTTCTGTTTTGTATAATTTTTATAAAAGTTATTTTATAAACCCGTTTAATTAACGTATAACTCGTAATTAACGTATCTTTTTCGTTATTAATCCGTTTTTATTCTTTTTCTCTTTTCCTTTTTCGAGTTTCTTATCTTTTTGGAATCGTCATGAGGTGTATTATCTTTATAAAACATCAAACTTACTGTTTGAAATTCGAAATCCAAACAGCCCCTTTATAATGAATATGTATACTTTTATATAATACTTGTTTTATGTATTTTTCACTTTTGTAGTTTACCATAAGTCTTTTATAACTAAATTCAGGGGCGGACCCAACTTATAGCACGGGTGTGCACGTGCATACCCTGCGATTCGACGGGTTAGTGTAAAAAAAATTATTATTTTTAAGTAATATACATGGAGTGCATACCTTCAAAGTTGAGTGCATACCCTATGTTGAAATCCTAGGTCCGCCACTGACTATATTTATCATATGTGACACATATAATAATGTCCATAATCCATCCTTTGTCCTCACAAGTCCATGGTAACAAGATTAACAAGTTTACAAAGTTATTTATACACTTTTACTTGTAGCTTTTTAAGTAAATCATTAGAAACCCTAATCTTGCATTATCACTTTTTAAGCTTAACCAAGATTGTGAAACACTTATGTATCCATTTTTAACATGATCTTACCATCAACATAACATGTGTATAAGTGTACCAATTCATAATCACAAGTAAAAATACATTCTACATGTTAAAAAGTATCCTAATGGTGATTTTACTACATAAACATTATATACACATATGATCATGAAAATAAAAAGTTAAGGGCTTTAGATAACCTTAGTGATGAATGATGATGATGAAAAATATGTGCTAAACCCTTGTTTAGACTTTAAACCCAAGCTTGCACACTTGAAACCCTAGTTTTCCAAATAGAAACCCTAATCTTCCTTTCTTGCTTCTATACTTGTAAATGGTTAACCAAGGCTTGCAAACACCTTAGTATATCTTAGGAATGATGTGTGATGGTGTGTATGGTCTTGCAAAATCAAACTATTGATTAAGTATAAAGGGGTGCTGATGCCGTGGGGTTTTAAAGGCAAAAGAGGAGAGAAAATTGATTTTTTTGTTAAGTGTTGAAGTGTTATCTATGTGTATACTTGCAAGTATAGTATTATATATGAGCTAGTTGGTCAAAAAGATGCAATAGTGAGTCTTGGGACACTTTGAGGGTCTTAAGGAAGACCATGGTCAAATTGAGACACATTAAGGCTAGGTTTAATTGCAAGAGTGTTGTACAAGACCAATTTGTGTAGTTTGTGTGCTCTATGCCCCTTGGTTGTTGTTGTGCTGTTGTGGCTATTGAAGGCGGGGGGGGGGAAGGATTCTAGAAGTATTTTGATTATTTACAAAGTATTTAGTATCATACATGTAAGTTACTAGTTGTAGATATTACATAAATAGTTTATTTGTACATGTTTATGCCTTGGTTGGTTTTTCTTGTGTACAAAGTGACATATCATATTAACTTGGGAAAGTTTAATAAAACTTTGGTATTGGGTTACAAATCGTGGGTATATTTTGTTGAAGTGTAGAAATAGTTTTGTGGTTTCCGGGTATTCTAATCTTTATTTTCGGAACCGTAAAGCACTTTACGTACGATTAAAAATGAAAATAAACAAAGACCATAATTATTCTCAAAATAATTATTTAATACTTGATTGATGTAAACGCTTAATTGTTTGATGCCCGTTTACATTGAACGCTAATTTTTAGCTTACGCGATTTTACTTAATGTTTACGATTTAAATCAAATGCGTACAATACTAAAAATACATAGTGGATTTATTGACGACGTCAATGACACTAAAACACGGGGTGTTAGGGTGTTATTGTATCCCATGTTAAGTGTGCCTTGTCCTAGTAGGATAAGACGCGGAATCTTGACTGATGGTGGGTCTTTGTGAAGAGATGTGGGTATGTCTTTGGAATTAATCCTCGCGTTCCCATGTAAACTCAAGACCTCTCTTGGAGTTCCATCGAACCTTGACTAATGGGATGCGGCTTTGCTTCAACCGTTTAACTTCATGGTCCATGATCTCAACGGGTTCCTCAACAAACTGAAGCTTGTCATCAAAATGAAGTCCATCCAACGGAACGGCTAACGGTTCGTCGGCATAGCACTTTTTCAAGTTGGATACATGAAATGTATTGTGAACCCTGCTTAGCTCTTCTGGAAGCTCAAGCTTGTAAGCAACCTCTCTAACCTTTTCTAACACCTTGAAAGGTCCAACATACCTAGGGTTTAACTTCCCCCGTTTGCCAAAACGTACGACCCCTTTCCAAGGCGAAACTTTAAGCATAACTTTATCCCCGACTTGGAATTCCATCGGTTTACGCTTCAGATCGGCGTAACTCTTCTGTCGATCATGAGCGGCTTGCAATCCTTGCTTTTGATTTGGTGCTGATTTTCTCAGTCGTCTCTTGAATTAGTTCTGGACCGAGGATTTGAGCTTCTCCAACTTCGGTCCAACAAACAGGTGAACGACACTTTCGACCATAAAGTGCTTCAAATGGTGCGGCCTTGATGCTAGCGTGATAGCTATTGTTATATGAGAACTCGACTAATGGAAAATGGTTAACCCAACCCTTTCCAAAGTCGATTGCACAAGCACGCAACATATCCTCGAGAGTTTGAATAGTCCTCTCGCTTTGTCCGTCTGTTTGTGGATGGTACGCAGTACTCATATCCAGACTAGTACCTAAAGCATTCTGAAGTGACCTCCATAAATTTGATGCGAACCTAGGGTCACGATCACAAATAATCGAGAGAGGTATTCCATGCCTCGTAACCACCTCCTTTAGGTACATTCTTGCAAGTTTATCCATCGGATCAGTCTCTCTCATTGGTACAAAGATTGCGGACTTAGTGAGTCGGTCAACAATCACCCAAATGGTGTCGTAACCTTGTGACGACTTAGGAAGCTTCGTGACAAAATCCATAGTGATGTTGTCCGCTTCCATTGAGGTATATCAGGTTGTACCAACAATCCTGATGGCCTTTGATGTTCTGCCTTGACCTTAGCACACGTTAGACATTTGCTAACATAGGTGGCGATGTTTGCCTTCATATTGGGCCACCAATATAGCTTCTTCATGTCTTGGTACATCTTATCAGAACCCGAATGAATAGAGTATTTTGACTTGTGGGACTCGTGCATGATCACAGTCCTCAAATCACCATAACATGGTAACCAACTCCTGCCATTGAAGCATAGAGTTCCATCCGCACGGGGTTCCAACTTTTCCGTTCTAAATTTCTCCGGATCTTTAGAATTTTCAACCAACATGCCTCCAACATCTTCGTTCTTGATGTTCTCTGGTTTCCGTCTTTCTGCCTCGCACTCAGTTTTGCATCAAAATTTGGTTTTGGGGAGATTCAAACCAATAGTCATGACTAGGCTCGAACCCTAATGTTTTGGCTCTCGTTCTTCTTGCTCAAGGCGTTTCAGACAGTCAGCGACAACATTTGTTTCCCCGGTGATATCGTATCGCGCAATCGTAATCACTACGTAATTCTAACCAACGGACGCGCCTCATATTCGCTCCTTTTGATTTAGAATGTTGTTGTAGATTATTGTGTGACTCTGTGAACCACCGTGTACGCTATGGTTCCGGACAGATTGTGTCTCCAGATAAACCCCCCCCTACCCCATCATGCAAAACCCACTACCGCCTCCAACTTACTCAAATCATGAGTCGTGATAGTTCTTCTCATGAATTTTTAGCTGGCGTGATGCATAAGCTATCATTATTCTATCTTTGCATCAACACAACGCCCAAACCTTTCTTTGAAGCATCGCAACATATGATGAAATCTTCGCTTCCTTCTGGTAAAGCCAGAATTGGCGCACTACACAACTTCTGCTTAATCAGTTGAAACGCTGTTTCTTGTTTGTCACCCCACTCAAACTTGACCTTCTAAGTGAGTTTGGTCATTGGTTTGGCAATCTTCAAAAATCCTTCGATGAATCTTTGATAATACCCAGCAAGACCTAAAAATTGACGAATCTCCGTTGGTGACTTAGGAGATGCCCAATCTTTAATGGATTTGATATTGGTAGGGTCTACGTGAATACCCTGGCTGTCAATCACATAATCGAGGAATTGTGCTTTAGGAATCCAAAATTCACACTTGGAAAACTTGGCATATAACTCCTTTTTCTTAAGCAACTCTAAGATTAACTTAAGGTGCTCTTCGTGCTCTTGTTTGTTCTTCGAATATATTAGAATATCGTCAATAATGACAATTACGAATTTATCCAAATATGGTTTGCACACCCGATTCATAAGGTCCATGAACACAACAGGTGTGTTTGTCAAACCAAAGGGCATAACTTGAAATTCATAATGGCCGTAATGGGTTTTAAAAGCGGTCTTCGGAATGTCTTCTTCTCGAACCCTCAGTTGGTGATAACTCGACCTTAGGTCGATCTTCGAGTAGACACTCGACCCTTAAAGCTGATCAAATAAATCATCAATTCTTGGGAGCGGATAACGGTTCTTCACCGTCAGTTTATTCAATTCCCGGTAATCAATGCACATTCGAAACGATCCGTCCTTCTTCTTGACAAACAAGACCGGAGCTCCCCAGGGTGAGGAACTAGGTCTTATAAAGCCTTTGTCAGATAGTTCTTTTAGTTGCTCTGACAACTCTTTCATTTCAGAAGGTGCCAATCGATAAGGCGCCCGAGCTACGGGTGCAGCACCAGGTATCAAATCGATTTGAAATTCCACTTGTCGAGTCGGAGGAAGACCCGGCAAGTCCTCAGGAAATACTTCAGGAAAATCTCAAACTATTGGTACATCCTCAAGTCGCTTCTTCTCCGACTTGTCTTCAACCTCCTTTGTAGTAACATGTGCCAAAAAGACTAGACATCCTTTTAGCATGTATTCTTGTGTTTTGGAGTACGAGATAATGTGCAGACGAGCCTCGTGTCCCTGGTTGCTTCCGTCACCGTGAACAATTAATGTTTCATTTCCCTAGGGGATACGAACGATCTTCTCGGCACACACAATGATTGCTTGGTACTTTGCCAACCAATCCATACCAATTATAGCATCGAAACTACCAAGTTCTACGGGCATTAAATTTATGTTGAATGGGTGGTTCAGGAGATTTAATGTGCAACCCCTAAGGATAGTGTTTAACCCAATTATTCTCCCGTCAGCTAGTTTGACATCATAATAGTGATCTAAGGTAGATGGCGTGATATCAATTTGGGAACTAAATGTAGTAGACACAAAACTCCTATCAGCACCAGTATCAAATAATATAGAAGCATAGCGGTTGTTGAGAAGGAACGTACCCGTCACGACATTGGAGTCTGGGTTTGTCCCTGCATGTCCCACCGCATACACTTTGGCTAGAGCCCTGTCATTACCAACTTGATTTCCATGGTTTTTATTGTTCTTCAGCTTTGTACATTCCCTCTTGAAGTATCCTTAAACTCCACACTCGAAGCAAGTAGGTTTCTGGCCTGACCCAGTGCCCCTCTGATTGTTAGCATTGTTGGCATTTCCAGCACTCCTACAGTCGCGGGAAAAATGGCCAAATTTGTTGCATTTGTGGCATTTTGGAGCACACGGACCATCGTGGTGATAGTTGCATTTAGCGTATAGGGGTTTAGATCCCCCGTATGGCTTCTTTTCACCAGTCCCTGCAGTATAAGCCCTGCCAGTGTTCTGCCTCTTGTTCTGTTGTTATTGGTTTTGATTGTTTGGGGAAGTGTTTTCAAACTTCCTTTTGTTCTCAGCCTGTCTTTTAGCAATGGTGCTGACTTTCTTATCCATTAGTTGAGTGGCCATTTCAACAGCCTCTTGCATGGTTTTCGGCTTTGATGCTACAATATTTCCATGGATCATGTTGGGCAATCCGCGGGTTAGGGTTGTAGGGTTTTTAATTCGTGTTAGGGTTAGGGCTTAGGATAGATTAAGGTTTAGGATTAAGTGTTAGGATTATGGTTTAGAATATATGCTTAAGGTTTAAGGTTAGGATACAATTATTATGGAAAATAGTATTATTGCGTCTAAGCTCATGGCACTCAAACTGACTAGTTTATATATCAATAATGATATATATAAAGATAATGGCCCCCATGTAGGTAATTGCCATATACCTATAAGTTTCAAATATAGTGCGTTTGGTTACCTATCCAGCTAACACAAATATAGTGCGTTTGGTTACCTAATAGATCTATTCACAATATTCGCATTCACTCGCAAGTGATTAATGGTCCATGATGGTGGGGGTCTTTCGACCTAAAGGGACTTAGACAACAGATGCAATAATATATCTGGATCGCATACATTTAGAAAACACTTGTATTCATGGTTTAAGCAACAGATGCAATAATAAAATTCCCTAGTATCGTGATACGATAGGATTTTAGGTTTCAAAAGCTAGTCGATGATAAATTACGTTTAATATATAACGTAATTAATTTAGAATACGTTGATCGTTAATTAATAACGATAAATGTGTCGAGGTTTAATAAATCGGGTTTTATAATAATTTTATATATTTTTATAATTTATATAAACATATAATATTTTATATTTTTAAGAATATTAAATTGGCAATAAATAGCCTTGAATTATAATTAATTACAAAAGTAGTCCTTTATACATATAAAGTATATATAATTTAATACTTAAACTTTAAAACTTGGCAAGAACAACCCTTGGAGTTATAACTTTAATATAATTACAAAAATGGCCCTTGTAGTTAATAAGTTCCAAAAGTTACAATATATACCCCTTGCATGAAAATAATTTACAAAACAAGTCCAAATTACATGCAAGCTTATTTTAGGTTTCTAAAAGAGATTTACAGGTTAGAGCTTATCATAATAAGCTAAAATAAGTTAGGAATAATATCTTTTACGAGCTTATAGCTTATTGAAAAAGGTTTAGGAGTTTAAAAACATAAAACGGGTTGTTTGGTTTATAAAAAATTAATCCAATAGGTTAAAGCTTTTAAGGCTTGATAAAATGTTTATAGAAATGACTAATAAGCTTATAGGAATAGCTTATAACAATAGCTTATAAGTTTAGCTTATAGATTTCAGGAAAACGAGTTATTAGGGTTTAATAGGGCTCGTTTGGTTTTAGAAATTAAAAACAAGTGGGTGTGAGCCTCAAGGCGTTTAACAAGGGTTCAACATGATTATAAGATACTTATAAGATACTTAAAAAGGGTTCAAACAAGAATTTGCACTATCGTCTCGGTGGTTTCATGGATTATTTCTGGTCCTGTGAGTTGAACATCTCTAACTTCGGCCCAACAAACAGGTGATTTGTACTTTCGACCATAAAGTGCCTCAAATGGTGTTGCCTTGTTACTGGCATGGTAACTGTTATTGTAGGAGAATTCTACCAATGGTAAGTGTCTTTCCCATCCTTTTCCAAAATCTATAACACAGGCTCGAAGCATGTCTTCGAGTGTTTGGATGGTCCTTTCACTTTGTCCATTGGTTTCAAGATGATATGCCGTACTCATGTCTAATTGAGTACCCAAAGCACTTTGTAATGATTGCCAGAATCTGGATGTGAAATGACTGTCACGATCTGAGATGATAGATATTGGCACTCCATGTCGGGAGATTATTTCTTTGATGTATAACCTTGTAAGGGTTTCTATACTATCTATCTCTTGGGTAGGGATGAAATGTGCAGATTTGGTAAGGCGATAGACTATGACCTAGATTGTGTCATGTCCGTTTGAGGTTTTGGGTAGTTTTACAATGAAATCAATTGTGATTCTCTCCCATTTCCACATAGAAATCTCTAGTTGTACTAGTAAGCCAGATGGCTTCTCATATCCTGCCTTAACTTTAGAACATGTTAAACATTTTCCAATATATTCAGCGATGATTGCCTTCATGTTAGGCCACCAATAGGGTTTCTTTAAATCCTGATACATCTTGTCAGAACTCGGGTGAATGGAATACTTCGATTTATGGGACTCATGCATGATCAAGTCTCTCAGATTACCAAAGAGTGGTAACCAGCTTCGGTTCTTAATACAACGAGTTCCATCAGGATGTATTTCAAATGCTTTATCTAAATAACCATGTCCTCATACAAATTATTCCAGCATTGATGTTTTCTTCTTTGAGTGCTTCGGTTTGAGCTTTAAGAATTTGTAAGGGTAAGTTTGGATGAATGGTCATAACTAATGATCTAACTCGGAGTGGTTTGATTCATTCCTTCCGGCTTAAGGCATCTGCTACGACATTTGCCTTTCCAGAATGGTAGCGAATTTCACAATTGTACTCTGCAAGTAATTCTAACCAACGGCATTGACTCATGTTCAACTCTTTCTGATCAAGGATATGCTGAAGATTTTTATGATCAGTGAACACAGTACACTTTGTACCGTATAGGTAGTGTCTCTAAATTTTAAGAGCGAACACAACTGCTCCTAATTCGAGATCATGAGTGGTATAGTTTTCTTCATTAGGCTTGAGTTGTCAGGATGCATATACAATAACTTTCTCTCTTTGCATTAACACCGCTCCCAGACCTTGATGGGATGCATCACAGTAAACAACAAAATCATTTTTTCCTTCTAGTAATGCTAAGATTGGAGCTTCATAAAGCTTCTGTTTTAGTAATTGGAAAGCCGACTCTTGATATATTCCCCAGATATACTTCTTGTTTTTCAGGGTTAATGCAGTCAAAGACTTTGCAATCTTCGAAAAATACTTGATAAATCTCTGATAATAGCCAACAAGTCCTAAGAATTGACGTATTTCTATGGGTGTAGTAGGAGATGCCCAATTCTTAACTGCTTTAATCTTCGCAGGGTCAACATGAAATCTTTGACTATCAATTAAGTGTCTAAGAAATTGTACGATATGAATCCAAAAATAACACTTGGAGAACTTGGCATACAACTTCTCTTTCTTGAGTAATTCTAGGATTATTCTCAGATGATTTGCGTGCTTTGTTATGAGAGTAGATAAGAATATCATCGATGAACACTATCACAAATTTATCCATGTATGGTTTACACACACAATTCATGAGATCCATGAATACAGCAGGTGCTTTAGTTAAACCAAATGGCATCACTTGAAATTCATAATGTCCGTATTTGTTCTGAAAGCAGTCTTAGGAATATCTTCATCCCTGACTCTCAGTTGATGATAACCTGATCTCAAGTCGATCATTGAGTAAACACTCAAACCTTGAAGTTGGTCAAATAAGTCATCGATCCTGGTTAAAGGGTAACGATTCTTTATGGTAAGTTTATTCAACTCCCGATAATTGATACACATTCTGAAAGATCCGTCTTTCTTTTTGACAAATAAGACAGGAGCTCCCCAAGGTGAAGTACTTGGTCGAATAAAACCTCGGTCTGCCAACTCTTGAAGTTGGTTAGATAGTTCCTGCATTTCTGAAGGAGCTAATCTATAAGGTGCTCTGGCTATAGGTGTCGCTCTTAGAATTAAACTAATTTGAAATTCTACTTAACGAACGAGAGGATGGCCAGGTAGATCTTCAGGAAAAACTTCCAGGAACTGTATGGCTACTGGTACGTCTTTTAGTCATTTCTCGTCCGACTTCTTTTCCATTATTTGGGCTACAAAAACTTGGCATCCCCTAGATATATACCATTTGGTTTTTATACATGATATTAGATTTAGTCGGGTTTTACTTTGGTCACCTAGAATGATTAATGTTTCATCGTCGATGGGATGTGGATGACTTTCTCATCACAAATGATCCTAACATGATACTTAGATAACTAATCCATACCAGTGATGACGTCGAAACTACCGAGTTTAATCGGCATAAGATCAATTATGAAAGGCTGGTTTAACAAGGTCAGAATTGCACCTTGAATAACGGTGTTTGTGCTTACTAAGTTTCCATCGGCCATTTCAATATTGTAAAAGGTATCTATTGTAATGGGTGGAATATTTAGCATAGAGGCAAGAGATATGAATATGAAGCTTTTATCGGCTCTAAAATTAAATAATACTCTAGCTAGATGTTGGTTTAGAAGGAACATACCCGTGACTACGTTCGGGTCTTGATGGGCATTCCTATCCCTTAACATGTAGGCTCTTCCCTGGGCATTGTTGTTGGTGGTCTTTTGGTACTGATTTGCATAATGCCCTTTCTCTCCACAGGCATGACAAGTAACTATCACTGGTAGCAGATTACTTCTAGTGGCTGGCCCTTTGTTTCTGCAGTTCTTAGTCAAATGGCCCATCTTGTTGCAAATATTACAATTAACAGTGCAAGGTCCTGTGTGATGCATAGTGCATTTCTTACACAAGGGACGGTTTCCAATATACCCATTGTTTTCAGTTGGGGTGGCAGCATAAGCCCTGAAGGTTTCCTGTCTTCTGTTCTATTATGGTTGGTGATTATTGTAGCGGTTGTTGGTGTTGGTGTTACGGTAGTTGTTGTTAACATCGTTGCGGTAGTTGTTGTTGAAAGTTCTTTTGTCGTCAAACTTTCATTTGTGATCACTTGATACTTGTACCGGAGTGTGCTTTGTTACCTGAACCATTAGCCTTTGGGCTATGTTAATGGCTTCCTCTGGAGTTTGAGGTTTAGAGGCGGTAACATTCCCTTCAATACTTCGAGGCAATCCCCCAATGAAAACTTCCATCATTTTCTCAGAATTTGGCACCATAGTGAGACACAAGGTTGCCAATTCCTGGAATCTTCTCACATATGCCTTGAGATTATTCCCCTTCACAGTCAGATGGTAACATTCGTCTTGTATCTTCTGGACCTCAGTTCGAGGACAGTATTTCTTTATTAAAAGCTTCTTGAATTCAACCTAGGTAATCTTGTAAGCTTCTTTTATCCCAATAGGTTGGGAAAAAGAATTCCACCAAGATAGAGCTTCTTTATTTAAAGTACCAGCAGCAAACTTCACCTTGCAGTCTTCGGTACAATTGCTACAGGAAAACACTGATTTAGTTCTTTCAAACCAGCGGAGGAGACCAATAGCGCCTTCCATACCTTTAATGTTGATAGGTTGACAGCTCATGAACTCTTTGTAGCTACATTGTCTTGCTACGGGAGCTTCTCTTGGTCTGGTGGTATTATTAGTATTTGCCAAGTTAGTGGCTTTTGCTTCCAGAGCTATAGAGTTGCGGTAACACTGTCAGCAACTAGTTTCCTAATGGCATCCTGAGTCATGGTTGGTGCTTCATATGTTGACATCCTTTTGGGAGGCATTCTATCAACATAAGATAACACGTAATAAGAATGATATCACAAGTCTTTAAATGATTTAAGTTCAAAAATAAACATTGTCACGATAGTGATATCAAAATCATAGATAATTCATATCAAATAAGTATCTATGATTTATTTAGAAATCATGGTATAATGATGGAGACGTAGATGATGATATAAGAGAAGTTGTTTTAGGATGGATATATCGGTATTATGAAACAACAAGGTATAACGGGATTGCCATTGTATTATTGTAACATTCCGTATTTTCAGGTCATTTACAACGTCATATATTTTACTAATAATTTTTTTTTCGTATGCATTTACTTT
>BQNB010002690.1:2595-47945 GCA_026074375.1 Tanacetum coccineum
GACACAAGATCGCAAGGCGGCATAAAGATTCAAGGATAAAGATTTAGAGATCTCAACTGTCAAGACAAATCAAGGCCAAAGACCACGATATCAGTATTTTGTCAAAGAATATCAAGTTAAAGATCAATATCCATGATCACAAGCATGCAAAAGGAACTTCAAAAGAATTCCCAAGACATCAAGGTTCAAAGACTAAAGAACAAAACAAGAAGTGAAGCCTTATGCGCAATGACCACCCCTTAGGGGGAGATTGTTAGACCTAGTTTTATGTGAAGTGATGGTTATTAAGACTCCCGAACCTTGTATTAGTCTATTAAATGTTCCCGATAATTTTATATGCTAATTGGGCCTAGTTATGGGCTTTAAAGCCCATTAGATATCAAGCCCAGCCTTGGAAGCCCACTTAAACCCAAGGCTAGCTCATGTACTCAACTATATAAAGTCCTCTCCTCATGTGGAGAGGGTGTTGCTCATTTTTACTCTTATTAATGTGTAGCCATTTTTCTTTGTTATTTTCTCTCTCTAAAACTTCTCTCTCTCTCTAGAACTCCTAGTAAATTCGTGTGTGCTTGTTTATGAATTGATAAGCTAACAGTGTGATAACGAAAAAAGGATGAACAAAATGCTGGAGAACCTGAGGATGAACGTGTTTTGTTTGCTTCTGTAATTGCAAATTTAAAACTAGATATTGATGAGAACAAAAAGATTAAAAAACAATTAAAGAAAGCAAACACGTCTCTTACTCAAGAACTTGATAAATACAAGCTTGATCTTAAATATTGCAAAATTGAGCTTGAAAGGAACAAAACTTTTCAAACAAATCATAAATACAAAGAAATAGCTGAACTAAAATGCAAAGAAGCTCTTGATTTACTGGCATCCATTAATCAAAAAAATGCAGAACCTTTGAAAACAGAAGCTTACGGAACATTTCAGTGTCAAAAGAAAATGCCAAGTTAGTAAATCAGATTTCTATGTAGGAAAGACAAATTTCAAAAATTGCAAGCGAAAATGAAGAACTGAAAAAGGATTTTCAAAACGGGAAGATAAAGATGTTAATACAAATAATGTCTAAAAACGTTATTTATATTTTTCAACTTCTCGATGTTTTGAAGATAACAAAATGTTAAAAATGTTTACGATAAAAATAAACATTTACAAATTATTAATCGTAAATTTCCATTTCAAATGTAAATCACTTAAGGTATGTATAAATAAGTCATTAAACATGATTAGTGATCAAGAAAATAATTTTTTTTAACCATCACATTTTTACAAAAGTATTTTTACAAAAATAAATATATACAAAATACTTTTTAATTAAAAGAAATGCTTTATTTAAACATAAATTTGAAATTAAATTTTTTCCCCCAAAATGGAAGCTTCCATACCAGATAAAACCTTTCCCACTAAAAGATAATTAGGGGAGCGTCAGTATACGGCGACCTCCTTATAGGCCCGACGGCCCCCAGATATATCTGGGACCGCCGAGACCGCCGACAGTTACCGTTGGGTTTTTCAGCCTATAAATACTGCACTATTTCCAGCTGAAACTCAGACCTCTTTGCATGAATTTTTCCAGTCTTCTTTCTCTCTCTAAAACCTTCTTTCTCTCACTAAATCTCTTGATCACTAACATTGTTTGATCTTTTTTCAAGTGATCCAATCTCTTCTTCCCATCTCTCATCTCCTCTCTATCAAGTGCAAGAGAAGAATATTTGTATTCGCCAAGAAACGAATTATTGTAGTCTAGTGATTTCTCCTTTTTTCTTCTAAGAACCAAATCTGTATCTTGATTATCTTGTGTGGTTGTGTAAATCGGATAGTGTATATATCCGATAGTGTAGATCTTGTGATTGTGTATTACTTGTAAAGTGGTAGATTAGTTCTAGCTAAGATTAGGACTTATCATTTAGCTTAGTGTTGGAAAATAACGTAAGCGACGTGTAAACGGTTTTCTCCGCCTAAAGGGAGCTTGTTGACATAGTGAAATCTCAAGTCGCATACTCGAGGAGTGGAGTAGGGCGAAAAGGAGCTTCGTAGCCGAACCACTATAAATCTTGGCGTCTGGGTTTGATTGTTCCTTCTCTTATCTCTTTATATTGTTGTGATTCTTTCTTATTGTTGGTTTAGTTATAACTAGTAGATACATACATTGTTGGTTGGTTGAACATATACTCAGATCTAACAAATTTTAGAAGTAAAATTTTAAAGCGATATTTAACCAGTAAACTATTCACCCCCCATCTAGTTTCCACAATTGGTATCAGGAGCCGAGGTCACTCAAGATTTTTAAATTATACTATATTTTAAAGCTTGGATCGATCTATGGATTCCGACAAATATCTAGAAGGGCAATCCATGCAAAGACCACCACTTTTTGAAAGTGGTAGTTTTATTTACTGGAAAAATAGATTCGAGACATATGTTAAATCAAAATATCTTGATCTTTGGCATGTTATTACTAACGGTGATTTTCAACCTATTCAACAAAATCCGGAAACCAAATTAGATGAAGTTATCCCTTTTGAAAAACAAAGTGATGATCTTAAAAAGAGGCTAAATAACGAAGCCAAAATGGTTATTTACAATGCTTTGCCAAGAAAAGAATATGAAAGAATTTTCATGTGTAATACGGAAAAAGAAATTTGGAAAACTTTGTTCATCACCCATCAAGGTAATAACCAAGTCAAAGATAACAAGATCGACCTTTTGGTACAACAATATGAATAATTCCTCATTTCTGAAGACGGATATATAGATAGTACGTTTGCTAGATTTAATACTATTATTACTAGTCTAAAAGCTCTTGATGAAGGTTACTCTAGCAAGAATTATGTTAGGAAGTTTCTTAGGGATCTACATCCTAAATGGAGAGCAAAGGTCACGGCGATTGAAGAGTCGAAAGACTTAACATCACTGTCACTTGATGAACTCATTGGGAATCTCAAAGTTTACGAGATGATCATCAAGAAAGATTCTGAAATAGTCAAAGCTAAGGGAGAAAGAAAATCTCTTGCTTTAAAGGCTAAGAAAGAATCTAGTGATAAGGAGTGTTCGAATTTCGGAAGTGAAGACGAAGAATACGCCATGGCGGTTAGAGACTTCAAGATGTTCTTCAAGAGAAAAGGTAGATTCGTAAGACAGCCTCAGAATGACAAAAAGACGATTCAAAGAAGTCGAGATGACAAGAACAGCAAAAGTGATAGAAAATGTTTTAGATACGGTGATCCAAATCATCTTATTGGAGAATGTCCAAAACTACCGAAAGACAAAAACCATAGAGCTTTAGTCAGAGGTTCTTGGAGTGATAGCGGTGAAGAAGATGATGAGAAGGCCAAAGACGAGACGTGTCTCGTAGCTCAAGCATCAAATGAGATATGCCTTGGAGTCGACTTGGAACCCGATGAGTAGATAAAGGATAGCAGATGCTCTAAATACATGACGGGTAACCGAAAGCTCTTCTCAAGCTACAAGGCATACAACGGAGGTAATGTTATTTTGGTAACAATCTTTGCGGTAACATAATTGGCATAGGTACGATTTCAAATGACTCTCTTAAAATAGATAATGTAGAACATGTAGATAATTTAAGATTTAACTTGCTAAGTGTAGGACAAATATGTGATAATAAGTGTAGAGTAACATTCTCTGAACATGATAGTGAAATCAATAAGGATGGTAAGGTTATAAGTAGTTAGGAAGAAAGGCTTATATGTGATGAAACTAGGAAATAAGCCAAAAGACAAAATTTGTCTTGCAACGATTGATGAAAACTCCACATTGTGGCAAAGGAGATTAGGTCACGCTAATATGCATCTCATTCAATCGTTAGCTTCTAAGGAATTAGTTAGAAACTTACCTAAGATTAAGTTTGATCAACACTTTTGTGATGCTTGCAAAATTGGAAAACAAGCTCACACTAGTCACAAAGCTAAGAATATAGTCTCAACGACTAGATGCTTAGAACTCCTTCATATGGATCTCTTTGGTTCATCCATCGTACAGAGTTACGGAGGAAACCACTACACCTTAGTCATAGTAAATGACTACTCTAGGTATACTTGGACTAGATTCCTTAAAGATAAAACCAAAGCCTTCGATCAATTCAAAATATTTAGTAAGAAAATTCAAAACCAATTAGGATGTACAATAGTGTCAATAAGAACCGACCATGGTAGAGAATTTGATAATGAAGTGCAATTTGGAGAGTTTTGTAATGCCAATGGTATTACACATAACTTCTCAGCTCCACGCACTCCATAATCAAATGGCGTGGTAGAAAGGAAAAATAGGACACTACAAGAAATGAGTAGAACAATGTTGAATGAACAATCGTTACCTCAAAAGTTTTGGTGTAACGCCGTAGATACTTCAACATACATCCTCAACCGAATCCTAATTAGAGCCATCTTAGGAAAAACACCTTATGAACTCCTGAGAGGTAGGAAACCTACTCTTGATTATTTTAGAGTGTTTGGAAGCAAGTGCTTCATTTTAAACACTAAAGATTACCTCACTAAGTTTGACCCAAAGTCATACGAAGGTGTCTTTTTAGGTTACTCCCAAAATAGTAAAGCATACATCATCCTTAATAAACACACTAGGAAAATCAAAGAATCACTCAAAGTGACATTCGATGAAACTCCTCCACCCTCTAAGACATCACCCTTGGTAGATGATGACTTAGATAAAGAAGAAGCAATTAAGGTTGCTGAAAAGAAAATCTTAGAAAATGACATTGAGGATGAAACTTTAGAGATTGACAAAGTAGTCAATATTAAGGAATCTAAAAACCATCCATTAGAAAATGTCATAGGAAACCTTAATCAAAGAACTCTTAGGTCACAAGCCCAAAATCAAAGTAACTTCTTTTGTTTTATATCAACTATAGAACCTAAGAATGTGAATGAAGCTTTAATGGATGAAAGTTGGATAATCGCTATGCAAGAAGAATTAACTCAATTCATTGCTAACGATGTTTGAGATTTAGTTCCACAACTTAGGAATATGACAATCATAGGAATTAAGTGGGTGCTTAGAAATAAGTTAGACGAGAACGGTATCGTTTCTCAAAATAAGGCTAGGTTAGTTGCTCAAGGCTATAATCAACAAGAGGGCATCGATTATGATGAAACTTATGCCCTAGTTGCTAGACTTGAGTCTATTAGGATATTATTAGCTTATACGTGTGCTTTAGATTTTAAGCTATTCCAAATGGATGTAAAAAGTGCATTCCTGAACGGTTTTATCAATGAGGAGGTATACCTGGCACTACCTTCGGGATTCATTGACTTCGAAAAACAAGATCATGTTTATAAACCTAAGAAAGCTTTATATGGTCTTAAACAAGCAACCAAAGCTTGGTATGATAAATTGAAAGCTTTTCTTGTTAAACATGAGTATAAAATGGGAAGGGTAGATAACACACGTTTTACTAAAAAGAAAAGTTCAAATTTCATCATCGTTCTAATAAACGTTGATGACATTATATTCGGCTCGACTTGTCAAGACATGTGTGATGAATTTTCCAAAATCATGCATGACGAGTTTGAGATGCACATGATGGATGAACTTAACTTCTTCCTTGGATTACAAATAAAACAAATGGAATATGGTATCTTCTTTAATCAATCTAAACATATTAAAGAAACGCTTTAGAAATTTGGCTTAGAAGATTCTAAACCAATGAAAACCCCATGTCCTTCGATAATAAACACACGAAAGACGAAGAGTGTGAGTCGGTAGATAGTACCAAGTATTGAGGCATGATAGGTAGTTTATTATACCTAACGGCAAGTAGGCCCGATATCAAGTTTAGTGTTTGCCTTTATGCCCGCTTCCAAGAGGCTCCCAAAACCTCTCACCTTGAAGCGGTTAAGCATATCTTCCCATACATTAAAGGAATATGCACTTAGGATTATGGCATCCTAAGGGGACCGACATAGAAACCGTAGTATATACCGGCTCTGATCATGCGGGAGATTATGTGGACCGAAAGAGCACTGGCGGTATTTTTATGTCCGTAGGATGTTGTTTGACATCTGGGTTCTCGAAGAAACAAACCGCTCTTGCTATATCCACTACCAAAGCCGAATACGTAAGTAAGATCTCAGTTTTCTCCATTCATGTTTTACAATTAAATCGAGACCACTAAAGGATCAAGAACACGAATGGACGAGTCATTACAGATCTGTGAGAGTTAAACTCTTTATTGATATACGAAAATAAAGATAATCTATAACAAATCCGTTATAAATTATGCTTTGTCTTGATTGACACACCAAAACGTAAATCCAAAACATACTCGAGACCTTTATTTCAAGATCTTAAAGACCATTCTTGCTCGTGTTTTTTCTCGATATGATTAAGAGTTTTCGATTAATAAGCTAAATGGAAAAAAAAGGTATGGATTGTTTGTGATTTGTGTAATCAACATGGTTTGACTGCGTTTTGTTAAGAGATGGATGGCTACGTTGAAATGTTAAGAAGGATGGGAGTAGATTTGTTTTTTTGGAAGTACAGAATGAGATGTTTGCGTTTTTTCTCATTGTGTGGTTAGGGTTTGTGTGAGAAGAATTAGGGATTATAAGTTATATATCCCTAATTTCTTTTTTGGATCAGGTTATTCGGTTGGATGGCATATAAGGCTTCATCAAAGAAAAATAGGCCTAGACTTGGGAATTGGGCTGGACGAATTTGTTGGTATTTGGTTGGTGGATTATAGCAGCCCAAGCATTGCAAAATTGGTAGGTTATAAAAATGTTGGGCTGCTTGTTATATTAAGCCAAAAGTTATTTGTTGATGGACTTGAGTTGGGAGTTTATGGACTGGGCCGAGACTTGTTGATTGAGTAGGCAAATTATTTTATTTTTATTGGGCTGGCGTTATATTGTTTACGGGCTGAGTATTGCAAAATTAAAGTTGGGTTGTTGAGTGTGCTTATGTTAATGGATTCGCCGGGTATTAAAACATTATCATGTCGGGTAAAGTATAAGGAGACTGGGTTTTATTACTTGGACGGGTCGTGCTTATTTATATTTTTTGAGCCGATATCCGTTAACGATCATAACACATCATCAAAAATCACGAACAACAACACAACAAACACAATACATTACAATATAACGATCCTTATCAAATTCACCTTCATTCATAATGGCTAGTTTTGAATTTTAATGACTACGGAGTTTTTGTTCGATGTTATTTATTTAGGATTGAAGTAGTATTTCACGGGGAGTGTACTTATTTCTTCTTTGATTCTTTCTTTCTCAACAAACGTAGATGACTTGTTCGGGCATATACGGTTTGTGATGAAGACTTGGATATCTAGTTGCTTTTGTGATTCGTTCTCCCTATATCCACAAAGTACGTCCTTTAGGTGTTACATTGGTAGTACTCAGTATCTCGTGTGAGGAGATTTCAAGAGGTGTTATATTTTTTGTATACCTTGGAGCAGGTATATGGTACTTAGAGATTTGCCTATGCACCATTCTTCATCACACAGATTGTACAAGATTAAGTCACAAGTCAGGGATTGTGCTTCATTCTCGGGTTTGTTTGATCAGGTTGTCTCCATCATTGGTCATCTGAACTAGCCGACAGAATAGATAAGGGGATTTAGATCGGATTAATCAAGAGAGATTTGTTAAGAGAGTACGATTCGACATCTTCTCACAGAGTATTGCTTATGCAATCATAGGTTTATGATGCTAAGTAAGCAGTTCCAGTTAATATACGATGTACACATGAGTAGGATGATTCCTCAAATAGTCATCATTCTGGAGGGAGAAATGTGTACATCCGGTACTTAGTTGTTTTTATGTTACCGTTTTGATGTTACCGTTTTGACTACATTGCGGGATAAATTGCTTTCACTCGGAACTTGATTGACTTTGGTGAAACAATTTAATTGGTACATTCGGGACTTAGTTGAATTTGATGTTACCATTTTGACTACATAGAGGGATAAATTGCTTACACTCGGGACTTAGTTGACTTTGGTGTAGCAAGTCATACCATGTCTTTCCGGGAGGGAGAAAAGTGCATTTCCGGGTCTTAATTGATTTTGGTGCTACGTTTTTGACTTCGAAAAAGGGATAAAGTATGTACTTTGGTATAAGATGTACACATGAGTATGATGATAGCAAGTCATACCATGTCTTTCTGGGGACTTCAGAAAAGGGATAAAGTGTGTACTTCGAGACTGGAATGCTTCTTAAGTGAGACGATGTTGATGATATCATCCCTCCCACAGAGTATCTTAAATGAGAAAGGAGGTTTTTGAGAAGACTAGCATATTAATTCTTATCAGTCTCAGGGGTGTCTGTTTAGGAGGGAGCTGAGATGACAAATGAGAAGCAGATTCAGATAACTTTGACATGACCAGAAGTGCAAAAAAATGAAGCTTTCTCAAGAGATGCAGCTAATTTAGAAACTTCGAGGTGGCCAGAAGTGTATGAAGAAAGCTTTTGAAGACGTGTTAGGAAGTTATGTGCAGAAATCCAATCAAGACCGGGATTTTTGGTAGAGAAAACTTCTATGTCATCCTCAGCAGTATGTTTGTCTACAAGCTGAAGAAATAAAGCTGGAGGGGGGGGGGGGGGGGTGGGGGTGGGGGGGGGGGCCCGGGGGATTATTTCAAGAAGATCAATGTCATTGAGACTGTCTCAAAAATAACTGACTTCTTTCTTATCATTTTACTTTATTTATGCTTGTAGGGAACATTGTAACCAATTCACGTATGACACCATCTTGGAAGGAGATTGTTAGCCTCACTTTTTAGTGAAGTTGGTGTCTTGCACGTGAATTAGACTAGTCTTGGACACTGCGTATCATGCAGGGTTCATTTATGTAAACTAGAAATAGTTTGTTTTTGTTTCTAGTATAAATACCCCTCATGGCACTCCATGAAGGGTGGTTGGTGAAATCATTTGTAACTCTTTCTCATTCTTAAGCTAATATTACATCTTTTCATCCACCCTCTCTGTACTTGCTCTCACTAAACCATATGTCTCATCTATTATTCTTTGATCAACCAAGACCCCCCGAATAGGTAAATCACTAGTCCTTCAGTTTGCCGAAAGGAAAAATCTTAGATGAAATTGAGGATGGCAAATTTTAGAAGGACAGAGGAAGTGGCATATAAGGAATCTAGAAACCATCCATTAGAAAATGTCATAGGAAATCTTAACCAAAGAACTCTTAGGTCACAAGCCCAAAACCAAAGTAACTTCTTTTGTTTTATATCAACTATAGAACCTAAGAATGTGAACGAAGCTTTAACGGATGAAAGTTGGATAATTTCTATGCAAGAAGAATTAAATCAATTTATTGCTAACGATGTTTGGGAGTTACTTCCACAACCTAGGAATATGACAATTATAAGAACTAAATGGGTGTTTAGAAATAAGTTAGACGAGAATGGTATTGTTTCTCGAAATAAGGCTAGGTTAGTTGCTCAAGGCTATAATCAACAAGAGGGCATCGATTATGATGAAACTTATGCCCCAGTTGCTAGACTTGGTTCTATTAGAATACTATTAGCTTATGCTTGTGCGTTAGATTTTAAGCTATTCCAAATGGATGTAAAAATTGCATTCCTGAATAGTTTTATCAATGAGGAGGTATACGTGGCACAACCTCCAGGATTCATTGACTTTGAAAAATCAGATCATGTTTATAAACTTAAGAAAGCTTTATACGGTCTTAAACAAGCACCTAAAGCTTGGTATGATAGATTAAAAGCTTTTCTTATTAAACATGAGAACAAAATGGGAATGGTAGATAACACACTTTTACCAAAAAGAAAAGCTCAAACCTCATCATCGTTCAAATATATGTCGACATTATATTCGGCTTGACTTGTCAAGACATGTGTGATGAATTTGCCAAAATCATGCATGACGAGTTCGAGATGAGCATGATGGGTGAACTTAACTTCTTCCTTGGATTACAAATAAAACAAATGGAAGATGGTATCTTCTTTAATCAATCTAAATATATTAAAGAAATGCTTAAGAAATTTGGCTTAGAAGATTCTAAACCAATGAAAACCCCCATGTCCTTCGATACTAAACTCACGAAAGATGAAGAGTGTGAGTCGGTAGATAGTACCAAGTATCGAGGCATGATAGGTAGTTTATTATACCTAACGGCAAGTAGGCCCGATATCATGTTTAGTGTCTGCCTTTGTGCCCGCTTCCAAGAGGCTCCCAAAACCTCTCACCTTGAAGCGGTTAAGCGTATCTTTCGATACATTAAAGGCACTATGCACTTAGGATTATGGTATCCTAAGGGGACCGGCATAGAAACAATAGTATATGCCGACTCTGATCATGCGAGAGATTATGTGGACCGAAAGAGCACTAGCGGTATTTGTACGTTCGTGGGATGTTGTTTGACATCTTGGTTCTCGAAGAAACAAACTGCTCTTGCTATATCCACTACCGAAGCCGAATACGTAAGCGCCAAAAAGGCATGTCAACAAGCACTATGGATGAAACAAGCTCTCATCGACTACGACGTACGACTCGACGACTTCTCGATATGTGCAACAAAAAGGCGTGGACTGAACTTAGCAAAAAAAACCCATCGTGGAAACTAGAAGGGGGGGTTGAATAAGTTTACGCTCTTTTAATTTAAGTTTATGTTTGTTTTAAAACTTAGATCGACTTTTTGTGGAATTCAATGCTTGCACAATATGAACAATATAAGTATATGAAATGATAAAGTAAGACAAGAGATAAGAGTAAGAACAATCAAACCACAACGCGAGTATATATAGTGTTCGGTAACGAAGCACCTTCTAGCCCTTTCCTCCACTCCCGAGCTCCTACTCGGGAGTTTTTCTTTACCCTTAATGTCACAACTCCCTTATGGCGGAGAAAACCGTACACAACGTTGCTTACACCAATTTATGACACAAAGCTAAATGTCAAGTTCTAATCTTAGCTAGAACCAATCTATCACAACACGACTTCACTACTTGTTCACAACTTCACAACTTCACAACTTCTTCACAACTTCACAACTTCTTCACAACTTTAAGACTTCACTTCACCACACTATTTATATCACAACTATCTAACACTACTTGGTAAGATCACCACGATCTAACTATACTTACAAAGATCGCCAAGATCTAACTACTACACATAAATACAAGATATACAAATGATTTTCAATGTATGTGATATGGATGCAAACAAGATTGATATGCATACTAACGTATTAATCTTCTTCACTTGATGATGAAAGTATTTTTCTCTTGCACGCTTGAGGGTAATTAAGCTTGATCACTATGGAACACTAAAGCTTTATGATTAAATGATCAAAGGGTTTGGAGAGGATATGTGGGCTGTTTAGAGCAGAAAGAATGAGTGCAAAAGGTGAGAAAATTGTGGGGAAAAGTCCAGTATTTATATGACAAATTAGGGGAGCGTCTACCTAGGGCCAGTCCCCTTAAATAGATGGGCGGTCCCCTTAATTTTAAGGGGGCCAGCCGTGTATTTAAAGGGGTCGCCCAAGACTGGGGCTTCCCCAGTTTATATTATTTTCTGGAACTTTTCTAGCCGTTTTAGGTCCGAAAATTTGAATTTCAAAATGTTTATTTTGAATAAAACATTTCTTTTAATTGTAGAAAATGTTTTGTAATGTTTATAAAATGTTTACAACATTTTATAAAAGTGTGAGGTTGAATAAAAATTTCCTTTGATCATAAAATGCATTAAGCATTTATTTATTCATACCTTTAAGTGATGTATTTGTTGAAATGAGAATTTACTACTAATTACTTGTTTACGTTTAATTTTACGTTGAACGTTTTTATATTTTGTGATTATCAAAACGTAAAGATGTGAAAAAATATTAGTAATGTTTTTAGGCATTATATTTTTATCAACAATCTCCCCCTTTTTGATGATTACAAAATTTAAACTCATTAAATGTAAAATTATTTTTAAACAAGTATTTAGTGAGTTTCATGTCATTTCTCCCCCTTTTTGTAGAATCAAAAAGACATCGTCGAGAATTGCTAGTTAAATCGACGGAATAAATGCTCCCCCTTGATGTGTGCTCCCCCTCGTTCGAGGGCACCAAGGAATCGAGCTATGGTTTCTTGGCTACAAAAACGAGTTAGAACAATACAAATATTTCTAACATGTAACAAGAAGGAAGGAAAAATATGACAAGTGCAAGCAAACATCAAAGCAAAAAAAAATACTTCATTCATTTAAGACAATGTGTGTGAATAACACACAAGCATACATAAATAGAAAAACAAATATGCTTTAGAAGCATATTAATACATAAAGAAAAATCCTAAATAGCCATAGAAGGATTTTGACTTGCTTGCGATACAAAAGGATTTGACGATTATTTGAAGGCATATTACGAGATTAGTTAGTTGGAGAGTTTGGAGCGGAGGCGGTTGTGGAAGGGTAATCTCTTTGAACTCTAGGTGGTGGATGAGGTCGAGTGAGGAGGAATTCAATCCAATTGATATCCTCACTTAAAGCAAGGAATTGTTTTTGGGTGAAGATGCAACAAGGGCAATACCCAACATGGGTTTCAACTTGGTTGATGTTGAGGGTGTGTGGTAAGTTTGGAGAGTAAGGTGATGAGGGAATGTTGTTTTGTTGTTGAGTGAGATGCATGGCTAAGAGGTTAGATAGGTCTTGTAGTTGATTAATGTCATCAACTAGGCTTTCTCTACTTGGAGATAGAGGTGGTGTGTGTTGAGTTTGGTTGTTACTTTGAGGTGGAGCTTGAGTGTGAGCAATATGTGAGTTGATGGGTGAGATGGGAAGTGGAGGATGTGAGACAACTTGTGGTGATGTGGGAGTGTCCTTAATGTAAGGATTTGGTAATGCTTGATTGGGGTGATTGTTTTCTTGAGATGGTTCATGATGAGGAGTAAGTGGTTTTGGTATTGGTGAAGTTGTATTGAGCACATTTGATGTATTGCAAAGGTTTGGTTTCTTCTTCCAAATGGGTTTCACACTTATTTAGGTTACCCTTTATGGTTTGGATGTGGGTTTGTTAGGAGATGTTATTGGTGGGGATGATTGTGATGATGATGAATGAGGATGTATTTATAGTGGAGGAAAAGTTTAAATTAGGAAAAATGAACATTCAAAGGATTAAATCCAAGAAATGTTTGTGAATTTAAGGAAATAATAGCTAAGTCTAGAGGGTGTTTGGTTAAAAAGAAAAGAAAAATATTGTTTTCCCCATGTTTGCCTAGGCCAGTCCTCTTAATTAAGGGCCGGTCCCCTTAAAATTAAGGGGGCCGCCCTTTATGAATTAAGGGGGTCGCCTACTGGGATTTCCCAGATTTCCCAAAATTCGATTTATTGTGTTTGTCACAAAAAATTTGAGTGAGAGGTTTTATTTTGGTGGTTAATTTGAGCAAGTTCATCCCTTTTATGGCAATTAAAATTATTAGCACATAAAAATAAGCATTCAACAATCTACATATGTATGGACAAGAATTTAAGATAAAACTATTTCCATAATTTTTGCCCTCTTAAAGATCCCAACCCTAATTTCCCAATATAATACTATATGAATTGAAAACCAAAAGAGTGAAGAGCATATAAAATAGTAACTAAATATAATACACAAAGAATTTATCTTGACAGGGGGGTTAAGTTAAAAGTGAACCAAACTTTTTTTGTATCAAACTGAATCGTGCAAATACTAGTGTGTGCCTAAGTGCGACAAATGTGGAGTAGCGATTATTTCGACACTAAGACATGTAAAACCTAAGAAATAATTCAAATGCTCCTTGATTTAATTTTGCTCAACCAAGATTGTCGAATATATTATAATAAGATTATATTTTTTGACAAACAAGTAAGAGAACATTATGCATATGTGAAAAATGTTTTTAGCATATCTCAACAATGTATGAAAATTGATTTTCATGTGCTCCTAGTTGTGAGAAAGACTTTTTAGAAAATAATAGATTGAGACTATTGTATATATGTATAATGAGATATGCATTTGGATGGAAGAATTTGTAAAAGTTTGCCTATAGACTTTTCCCAATCTTGTGTTTTTGTGTAAAATAGAAACCTAGACACAGAGAGAAAAAAAATTTAGTCAGTCAGGTGGGTGGTCCCCTTAAAGTCTGGGTGGTCCCCTTAAAATTAAGGGGGCCGCCCTTTATGAATTAAGGGGGCCACCACCTGTTAAAAAAAATTCTTGGATTTTTGACAAACAATTCTTTGATGATTATTATTTCTTTATTATGCTGAAAACTTAATCAATTTGTTCCATCATTCCTAGACCTAGACGTAAGTAGTTAAATGGCTCACGTTTAAGTGGTTTAGTTAGAATATCGGCTATGTTGTCTTCCGATGAGACCTTTTCTATAGAGATATTCCCTTTTTGAACATTATCGCGAAGGAAGTGATGGCGAATCTCAATGTGTTTTGTTCGTGAGTGTTGAACGGGATTCTTACTTAAGTCTATAGCCCCTTTGTTATCACACTTATTTGGAAGGCTCGTTCTACCTAAAGACATAGTCTATGAGAGTTGTTTCATCATAAGGCTTGTTGACATGCACTTTCGGCGGACTTACAAATCCGCTTCAGTTGTGGAGATGGCAAGTTGCAGGTTTGCTCATTCAAAAACCCAAGATGTTAGACAACATCCCATAAACGTGCAAACACCACTAGTGCTCTTGCGATCTACGTAATCTCCCGCATGATCCGAATCCGCATACACTATTGTTCTATGCCATGATAACATAGGATTCCATAATCTAATGCGTTAGTTGCCTTTAATGTATCAGAAGATACAGTTTAAACCGCGTCTTGGTGAGAGGTTTTGGGTACTCTTTGAATGTGTGCACAAAGGCAACAACTAACATGATCAAGTGATGTAGGGTGAGTGTGAGGTAACGGCTCTATTTCATTGAGTTAGGTGCTTGAGTTGGAGGCAGTGGAGGAACTCTAGGAGGAGGTGACAATGGAGGGTTTAGGTAGCCATTTATAGAAGGAGATGATGAAAGAGTTTGTGATTTTGGTGTGTAGTCAATTAAAGAGGATGAGGTGTCTTTGGTGGATGGAGTTTTAAAGGGTGCATTAGGAGCACTAGGAGATAATTCTTGAAGCTTGGGTGATGGGGTTATAGTGTCTTCATTTGTCAAGTCAATAAAGAGTTGTTTTTGTGGTACGATGGTGAATTTTGGTTTCTATGACTATTTCGGACGAGATAATCAAGATGTCAATGCATAAGATGATTTGGTGACTAGACTCCTTGCGAATATGAATTAATTTCTTCGAACGAAAAAAAATTAATTGATACGTTTTGAAATAGAAAAGTGTAGATATTATGGTAGATGAGAGATCAGAATGGAGTTGACACTTCAACAAGGCAATTTTGATAGACGTAGTTGATGCGAGCGTCGAGGTGGAAAGGAGTTTGTTTCATCCATAGTGGTTTAAGACTTTTCCGATGCAAAACTAATCCTACTTCTATGTTAATTATTATCCACTAACTTACTTTTCTTCGTCTACGTGAGTTCGTGGCCATAGAAGATTTCCATTTCATAGTGGTTCATGGATAATTCATGTGAAAGAATGATTCCTAATGACAAATTTCTTTCTTAAAACTGAAAGACAGTAAATGACATTTATAGTGACTACCATATTTCTACTATACTAATACTTAGTATATCATATACAATCTATAATTTATGTAATTAGAGAGTAAGCTTCTACCGAAAATCAAATCCACGCGTCCGAGAATGAAATGAACAGTTCCGAGAGCACAATAACGTCCAATATCTCGAAATCACAGCCAAATTCAATCTCGAAACCTCAATAGTACTTACCGAATTCGGAAACCACCAATTCTTGATTCTCGGTCGATCACAAACACGCACAAATCGAACACTCTACTTCTCTATTGGCGATTGATACCACTTGTTAGGTCACATGAATCTTGAATCAATCATATCAACATGCAAGCTTAGAGAGAATGAGAGAAAATGGAGGGAAAATTCAAATCTTATTTAGGAGGGAAATGAAAGTTGTTTACAAGAGCATCACCCTCTAATGAAGATTAGAGGGCTATTTATAGGCAAAGGGAGGGAGGCTTCCCTTCCTTATTTTTCTAATTTTACAATACTAGTCCCTAGACTTTGGATATTATGCTATTTCTTTCTTAAAGCATAATAAACCTTATTACAAGCTATATTAAACTAAACAAAATAAAGTCTAATAATAAAACCACATAATCGACACTTTTCATAATCCTAACAATCTCCCCCTAAGGGTCGATTATTCTGGGCGTTCCCTCCTTGGTCCTAGTGGTCTTCCATTCACGTACATCTCCCATCTTCTCATTTGATCTCGATACTTCAACCGAACTTCAATCTCTTCTTCAAACAACTTAAGAAACTCAAGTTCATCATTGGTAAGTTCTTTTTGCACATATCCATACTTGACATCATTATAATAACTCTTTAGACCTTCAAGCGTTCTTCTTAGTGTTGCATCACAAAACTTATGTATCTCTGAAGGTCTCATCACCCTTTTCTCTTTCTTGCTATTAGTGTAAATGATTCCATGTACAGGCTCATATACGATAGAAAACACATCACACTCTTCAATTCCTGGGAATGTAATTGTTGGTGCAGTGAGATTGATCTTCTGTTGATAGCTTTCAATTCCAAGTTGAAAATCGTGCACTCTTTCCCATATCACTGAACTTCTGATGAACACTGATAGAGACCATAGCAATCCTGTATCAGCATAATCAGGTACCTTGTTATTCATGATCAGCAGATACATATCTTCAATGTCATTCTTATTGAGGTTCTTGTAATCTGGCTCAGTTATTGACACTATGCAATCATTAGCTCTTCTTGCCACAATCTCTGTAATAAACTTATGTTCATGACCCAATTCCCAGAATGTCTTGATGACTTGAACGATCTTAGAGTTTGAATAGATCTCTTCCTTTGGTCTTCCAGGTTCTTTCTGTCTCCTTATGTAGAAGATCTTTGCATGAGGATTCTTCCAGTTTTCAACACCATATCTTGCATAAGGATTAAACTTCTTTATACACTTATTAACCCATCTGGAAGTCCGTTCTTCAATATCATCATCGTTGAAGACAATTGCTGGAAATTTATGAAGTGACAGAACAATCTTCTCAGGACCTGAATTCCCTTTCTTCAAATACAAAAGGTCTTGATTGATCAGAGATAGTGCTGGAGCTTCAGGATCTCTTTGACAGCTTTGAACTAATGGTGTGATCTTTCGTGGATGAGGAGATACAAGAATTTCCTTTCTGCTTTCCCAAACAATGTCACTTTGCAAGAAATTCTTCATCTGATCAATGTGATTTCGATGTTCATCTCCTGAAGTACATCTTTGTCTTAGCATCTCATCCACCATCTTCTTTAACTTCGCTTCTTCAATTATCAAAGATATCTCCTCCATGATGTCTTGTGATACTTGCTTAGTTGGAATCTCATCATCATCAGAAGCATAAGAGTTAGTCCAGAAATCAAATTCATCATCTTGTTCTTGATTACCTGAAGTAGAAGGACCTGGTTCCTCTATATTTACTTGTCCAGACGATGACTCTCCAGATACATATGCTTCATACTCTGATGTCTTCTGCCTTTTTGCACTATTCTCCCCCTCAGGATGAGCATCATCATGAGGATCGTCCTGATCTCTTGGGCGAATGGCAGAAGGTCTACAAGCAGTATGTGGTACCTGTGTCTTCTCAAACTTCATCTGGAGAGCCAACCAGATTGCTATGTCTTGTTGTTGTAACAGAGGATCAGCCTTCATAGCAAGGTATAATTGATGTTGTTGTTCTTGGACAGAGGATGATTGAACTTGTGCTGGATGAACATGAAGAATATGACCTGACATATAACTGCGTACAGATGCATCAACTAAAGAAGGAATGGCATTGTCAATTGCATTTTGAATCTGTGAAGATATATGTGCCTGCATACGCCCACGTTCTTGCAAGATAGCTTTAGAGATTAATCTTTCAGTCTCTTCTTTAGTCGTTTTCCTTTCCATAATCAACCCTTTCGCAAGATAAACAGGAACTTGATCTCGAACTTGCGCAGGAACCACCTTCTCAACTTGCTCCGTTACTTTTTCTTTCACCAACGAGGGTAGCGTTTCCATCATGACATCATGAAGATTATCAGCAAGTTGATCACTGGATTTCCGTGGCATGAATCTTTTCTTGAGATGTGCAAATAAGTAACCATATCGTCCTTGTAATTCATGAAAGAAAGTCTTGTATCTTTTGAATTGATTTGGTTTTGCCTTGATCAATGACAGAAGACGATTGGTTTTTGTTAATTTTGGTACAGATGAACCTGATGATGGTGTAGGATGAGTAACCGTCAATTCCTGGAGTTTCTCGGTATCCGGAGATACGAGAGTAGAGAGATTCCTAGGTGATCTAGTTGGTGAGGGAATTGGTGAAATCCTAGACTCCTCTACATTCTTCCCTTTCGCCCTTCTCCTTAATTCAAACACTTCATCAGTTATTTCATCTTCTTCATCATCAACATTTACAGGTATAACAATATTTGGTTCCACCTCCGTATCTTTTGAAGTCTCTTCATCTTTTTCTTGAACAATCTCCACCTCCGGACTTTCCTTATCACTCCTGGGCTCTATCCTAGTGCCGGGAATAGATGTGTCATCATGCCTAGTGGGTGAACTATCATCAACATTCTCAGACTCTTCAACAAGCTTCTCAATCTCCTCAGCTGCCAAGTGTTCAGCTACCAGTGCCACATTTTCTCTTGCTTCTTGTTCTTCACGACTCTTTTGCTCAGCAAGACTTACTTGAATCATATCTTGTAAAATCATCTCATCAGCTTTTTCTGTTGTTGGCACAGGAGCAGGTGGTGTTAGACGTGCAGATTGCCTTGACGGTAATCGAAAACGAATCACAGTTGATCGTTTTGGAACACTTGATTCAGCTGTCTCCGTAGCAGGGTTAGGTGACCTAGGGGCGCTAAGTGTCCTATGCGTTCCCTGGGTAGACTCAGTCGGCTGTGACTGAATCATAGGAACATCTAGTCCAAACACCTCTGCATACATCTTATAATGCTCCGTAAGCTTCATCTCTTCTGTAATCATCCATGGTGGTATTCTCATCCCAACCTTGTTCTTGTTTCTTCCTGAATTGAAGATATTCTTCATAATATCATCATCTTGAAGATTGTGATAAGCATCTCGAGCACGTCTTGAAATTTCAGGAAATATAGTCATATAATGACTGATGATGATCTTTATAAATCGTGGGTATGGGATCGAAGTGGCAGGATGATGAAGCGAATAGTAAATGCCTTCCCACATTAACTCTGCATAATCCACATGAATGTTATTCACAAAGAAGTATAACATTTGCATTATCTGTAACGGCGGTTGGTCTCATCCCGTAACACGTGTAGTCAAGCACTTGGAGAATATTTTGCACAACGTCTGCCAAGGCTGTAGAAGACCAGGTATCTTGAAATTAGACACAGTCTTGAGTTCCATTGTAAATCCCAACACTTGTTTGTAAAATGGAACCATATCAGAGAATGATGGTGGTGGCACAAACGAAGCATGATTGTTATCATTTGCTTGCGGAAGATGAAAGATTGTTCTGAAGTCATCCAGAGTAAGTGTAAGCTCTTTTCTATCCAGCAGAAACTTGAGTCGATTCTTTGATCCGTCTTCTTTCAAAGTATGCCAGAACTGTGCCATATAAATCCAAGGTACAGATGCTGAAGCTGCAATGCTGAATCGTAACGGATGATTCTTAATAATATTCATCAGAATCTTGCTCTCTGATGGACATTGCACATTCTCCAAGTCAACCTTCTTATTTGCATCCATAAGGTCATATCGCTTGTTTGGAGGACACAGTTCATCTGGATGAACATCAGCTGCTTGTTGTTGTTGTTGTGCCATGATGATAACTTTAATGAATACAATTGAGGTGTTAGGAAATAAATAATTCCTTTTAGACATGTTTGTCTTTTTCCTCTCTGTCTGTCTGTTTTATATGTTCTGCAATTCTTTTTAAACCATATTTTTTGATCAGTTTTGTTTCTCATGGGCTCGTTCTTAGCTTTTTCTAGCACAATCCATACGCTTTAATATCGAATTATTATTTGATTTACATTTTTTTGTGTTCGTGACCATTTCTTTCTTCGAACACACTTTTTGATTCAGCTTTTTCACGTATGGAATTTAGCTCTCTCTGTCTGTTTTTATAATATCCTCACCAAAAAATTCTTTGTGACATGGATACTCTCCACAAGGATGAAATTCTCTTAGATTTGAACCAAGACATAGGTATGAAAAAACAAGAGAAAACCTCAGACTCTTAAAAATTATTTAAGAAAGAGTACATTTTGAACGACATACAGATTTTTGAGAACTTTTCAGCAAAAATCATGTGACAAAATAAATAGTAATCACAAACCCGACAACTGAATGGATACTAAGTCACTCACTATATAGATCCATCCTCATTCTGTTCATTCTGCAGAAAACAGAACGACCGTAACCGGACGACATGACTTAGTCCACTTAAACAATTGAGATTTGAAATTAACATATTTATAAAAACTTTGATTCTTTCTCATTTGATTATGAAGCCTAAACCATGAATACAAACACATCTAATTCAATAATTGAATGGACACTAAGTCACTCACTCCTCATTCTGTTCATTGCAGAAAACGGTCGAAACCGGACATGACTTAGTCCACTTAAACAATTATGAATAGACATATATGATCCATAGCACTTGTATATTTGCGAAAATTATTTGTCATATTTTGAGCACACTGGAAACTGATCGTTTTGTTTTTCAGACATTCACACAAATAGCATTTCAATCATGGAACAACAACATTAATACATATACAAAATACTTTCACAAAGCCACAAACAATTAAACTGATTTTCATCATTAACCTTTACTAAGTTTGACTTTTGTTGACTACCGATTTTGACCAGTTGACCTTACCGATTTTGACAATTAACCTGTGCACAAGAAAGTAAAGTCGGTAAACTAACAGATTCGGTAATGTATTACCGAGTTTATTCAAAATTTAATTCTAACCATTCTATTAGCATTTTATGACCTTAAGACACTTTTTACACTTAAATCTAATGCTAAAGATTATTCAGATGCTACTAAAACTCGGTAAGACACGTTTTACTCTAAACTCGGTAATCTAGCAAATTCGGTAAACTTCATTTTTACCGAGTTCAAACTCGGTAATCCCAAATTACTCAAAAAGGCCTAAAACATCTATATCTACTTACGTATGAGTAAGAAGTGAAGGTACAAGCGTTGTAATGAACTTAGATATCAAAAATCAGACTTCTACTCAAATTCGGTAAACAGGATTCGGTAAAAAGAAAAGTAAAAATTGAAATGAAAAGCCTTTATATAGCCACCGAAAACAGTTTTGAAAATTGACATTTTCAGTCCTTGTACTTCACTTTTACCGAAAACTGTTGAAAAATTGTCACATTCAGTCCATGTACTTGATATGTACCAATTTTTGTTTATGATTTTACACAAACTCCCCTTGAAACAATGAATTTTTTCAAACACTCCCCCTTGAAATGACAATTATGTTAAATGCATAGTCCGAAAATGAAAAATTATTACTTTTTCAAATAAAACTCCCCCTTAAAAATATAACATTTCCAAATTTTATTATCAAAAAGATGTTTGTGAATGAAAATTATAAAAACTCCCCCTTGGATCATGATTCCGTATATTGCCATGTAAAAGATTTTAATAAGAAACTTGGAATCATGAAACAAAAGATTGTAATTCTTTTATATATATGTGTGTATATATATATATATATATATATATATATATATTTATATATATATATATATATTTTTTATTTATATTTTTTTTTTAGAGAAAAAAATGTGAAATATTTTTGTTATTTTTGAAAATTTTCAATTGATTCTTTTGTTTTTGGATATTATCTTTGCCTTACTAACCCCAAAGCCTGCAAAATATTTGCTTTTGAAATGAACTCCAACTTTCAGATGTCCGATGGATGGGACAAATGTCATTCTTATAGTATTGCAATTATTTCTTCAAAATCCCAAGGCATCTTTATCAACCAATCAAATATGCCCAGGAAATCTTGAAAAAAGTTTGTTTTGACTCATGCACACCATTGACACTCCAATGGCGGAGCGTCCCAACCTTGATGAAGATAAAGGGAGGAAAGCTAATAATCATACACTATTTCGTGGTATGGTTGGCTCCTTATGTATCTTAGTGCATCTAGACCGACATAGATTTGCTGGTTTGTATGTGTGCACGATACAAAGGCCTAAGCCTACTGAAATGCACCTTACTGCTATAAATCATCTTTCGATACTAAAGGAACCATTAACATAGGTCTGTGTATCCGAAGGACTCCGCTTTGAACTAAAAACTTTTGCAGAAAGCTGATTATTGCAGGATGTCAGACACACGGAGAAGTACTTCTGGTCAGCTCATATTTCTTGGACATCGCCTTGTTAGCTGGTCGTCCAAAAAGCAGAAAAGTACCGCCATCTCCACTACAAGAACTGAAACACGTCTCTATCAGGAGGCTGTGTCTCAAAATCCTCTGGGAATGCGACTTCACAGAACCTGCCGAGACATGGATTTTTGCGTCAACACAAATTCCCGATGTAATGTGACAATCATAGTGCGATTAGCCCTATGCTTGTAATAGTGTTCAAACACTCGCGTTCCAACACATTGATATTCTCACCACTTAATCAAAGAGCAGGATGAAAGGAAAGTTGTTGATCTGTATTTCGTGGAGACGAAAAAAACCGAACTAGGCTGACATTTTTACGAAGGCATTCCGAAGAGCGCTTCTGCCACCTACCCCCACTGCTGGAGTTAAACAAATGGTCACCAGAGACTCTGAAGGAAACTACAGATGAGGTCTGTCTCCAGCAACCAAGTGTTTTCACATTGTATCATGTATATTAAATAAAAAAAAAACAAAAAAAAAACCTTATGTGGTAGTATTGCTTGCAGTTATTACAGACTTTAACCCAGTCTTTAACCCACGAATACTTAGTGTACGTTTCAGTGCATTATTTCTTTACAGACAAGAAGTTGTCTAAGCCCCGAAACCATTTTTCTCATTAAACAATTTGTTTTCTCAAACATTTCGTGTTCACCCATTTCAAACATTGGACACGGGCATTGTTTGAGGGAGAATCAATATACTAATCATTGCGCAGGTAAGAAGAACGTACAGTTGCTGATTTATGGCTGAAAGATTTACAGCGCAACCGCCCTACAAGTTCATAACAATTGCAGTATCACCCAGTCTTGGTATTCTAAAGGTCTGGTTTCAATTGCTCACTTGATATTTGTGCTATTTCACCTCACCTCATACTTTGAGGGGGAGATTGATACATTTTAAGTCCATTCTAGATCAAAACCATTCACAAGCTTCATACTTTTGATCGGGGGAGAGAATGCGACTTAAAACATAAACGGATAATTAATGATTCGATTAATTCTAAAAATGCTTGAGTCCTATCCATGCAATGTGCTATACACTTTTGATTATCGACGCACATGTGTAGGGGGAGCCATAAGTGTTAATATGATCAAAAATGTCCAAGGGTACCAAAAGTTTGTGTTATACACGACAAATCTTGATAAATGACAAAGAATCTTTTGTTTCATGTTCGATGAAAGTGAACTAATGAATTGCTGAGGAAATAGATGTTGTACCACCAGGGTATTCGTAATAAATGGCACATGCCTGTCTTCGGACTGCGCCCACTATGAGGTGGATTTCATAAAATGTACCGTGTACAGTTGGATTTCCCGAGGCACTTCATGATCTTTCAGGATATTTTCAAAAGCATCACAGAGTCTAATTTCATGATGTAAACTTTATCGCTGTGTTGCTCGCCAAATAAATTTCACACGCACATTGAAAGGTGTTTTCTCAAAAATCATTTAGTGCCACAGGGCCTTCTAACGGTATCTTAAATGTATAAGTATTAAAAACGCATGATAAAAAGAATGTTAATACGTATAGACAGCAGATAGAAACTGTACTGACTCACGTCTTGTACCATTCTATAGTAGAAATACTATTAGTGTGTTTAGGGTCTCGGACACCTGGTCTAAAGAAGGAAACCGGTCGAGCACATTAGGGAATCTGATACCTAGTAATTAGAGAGGAACTAGCTTGTCTTACGTGCGGAAAAACCTGTCAACGAAGGTTCGATTAAAGGAAATCTACTGATTACAGGTGCAGTATGCGTATGTACTTCATTGATCCTCACGAATACATGAGGTGTAACGTAACCGACCAGATTGAGTTATCGTCTATACTCGTCCCTTCAAAATTCAAAACCTTTGTGTGTTCACAAAATGTTTTTCTCGAACACATTAAGGTGAATTTACATAACAAAATGTTTATGTTGTGGACTAAATCGTTCTATCAGGGCGAATGACGACTCAAGATATGCCGATGTGAGAGACATGGCTCATATCCTTACCATATATCCTGGAAGATAAATCAAGAAAGTTTACCAGAATACAAAGCTTCCGGCATTAATTCACTGAAAATCAATGGTCTTCTTCAAAATGCAAACGTTAATGAATTAGAAGAAGATTCATCATCAAAGCTTTCAAGATTCCAACAAGATATAGCATAAGAGACCTAGACGATCAGCTATGGCAAAGTCAAGAGGGAAAAATATCACAAAGTAATTCCGAGTAGTAAGCTTAAACAATCAAATGCACAAGATCAATCTTCACATCAAGTTCTAAATGATCATGATCATTGGTGTTTTAAAGGAATGAATTACCAAAAGCGCCATCAAGTGAAGTACCCTATCAACATCGAGCATAAATGAAGGACAAGCACTAGTGAGCTTCAAACAAAACAACACTCCATAGAACCTCATGCTTGTCTTCCGCAATGCTTCAGTAGATCAAGGGGGCCATACCCGAGAGCCCGCGACCCCCCACCAAGGACGCCGAGTTACCCCTCTGATGGGCACCCAGTCATCCACCATTAAGGCGTACCCATACTCCGACACATTCCGCCCCCCAAACGCCACCCCTAGCTCGTTAGTTGGTTAATTTATTAATGTAATTGGGCTGACAAAGAAAAAGCCTAAAAAGCCCATCAAAAGCCTAGAATGGGCATAACCTTGTTAGTATAAATACACCTAGTTTAGTCAAAATTAGGTAAGAGACATTAGAGACATTTTAGAGAGATAATTTAGCTAGTCATTGAAAAGGTTTTGTTTTTCTTTCAATCATCAATATAGTCTTAATTTTCTGCATCTTGATTCTACACTTCATTGATAAAGGTTTGTATGAATGATCATGGAACCTACACAACATCTGCATGATCTGCAAAGGCGGTTGATCATATCTAGTAACTCGTATTGTCAAGCATCTTGAAAACATCTTACACAGTGTCTGCCATGGTTGCACGAGACCGGTTGTCTTAAAGTTAGATGGTGATCTTAATTCCAATGTGAAACCAAGATTGTTAATGTAGAATGGAACCATCTATGAGAACTTTGGAGCAGGTACAAAACGATCATGATTGTTGTCAGTAGCTTGAGGCAAGTGAAATATTGTCCTGAAGTCATCAAGAGTCAGAGTGAGCTCTTTCCTGTCAAGCACAAACTTGAGCCTATACTTTGATCCATCTTCCTTCAAAGTATGCCAGAACTGCCCCAAGTAGATCTATGGTACTGATGAAGAAGCAGCAATGCTGAGTCTGAGTGGATGATTTTGAAGAATGTTTCCCAAGAGTTTGCTTTCATTTGGGCATAACGAATTCTCAAGATCAATCTTTTTGTTGGCATCCATAAGAGCATAGCGTTTGTGGGTGGAAACAATTCGTCTTGTTGAACATCAGCCTGTCTTTGTGGTTGTGCCATGATGAATTCTGAATGATTGATGACAAAGTGTTAGATACCAAATAATTTATATGACATTTTTGACTCTTTTCGCTTTGTCTGTTTTTATATGTTTTGGAAATTCTTTTTTAATATATTTTTGATCAGTTTGTTTCTCATGTGCTCATTCTTTCTTTTTCTAGCACATGTCATCCGCTTTATTCGCATTTTTCTTTTGATTTCTCTTTTTGTGTTTGAGAACCTTTTCAGAAGTCATTTGTGCAAAAGCATTTGTATTTGATAACATAGAATCAATCAAACTCAATTCAACAATTGAATGGTCACTAAGTCACTCTCTCCTCATTCTGTTCATTGCAGAAAACGGTCAAAACTGCACATGACTTAGACCACTTAAACAATTGAGAATAGAATTATCAGACCCTAGTTATTTTGAAATTCTTCATTTTTGCTTCTTGTAATGAATCTTATACCATGTAAACAAACACATCTAATTCATCAACTGAATGGTCACTAAGTCACTCACTCCTTATTCTGTTCAATGCAGAAAACGGTCGTAACCGGACATAAATTAGACCACTTAAACAATTGAAAATAGATATATTTGACATATGGCCTAAAATTCGTCAAAACTTGATCAACTTTTGTTCAATTTTGAGGTACTTTTTCACAAACGTTTGAACTTCAAATCACATGAGAGACTGATCTTGTTATTTACAGACAAACAAGCTTTAGACAACACATTCAGATACATAGCATCAACATACACTAAGTCTAATAAGCCCCCCAAAAAATATTTATGCATTTTTCAACAAATTCGACACTTCCGAAAATGAAGCTTGACTTTTCCAAATTTGACTTTACTGAATTTTGACTTTTTCAGGTTTGACTCTTCCGAGTTTGATCTTTTCCAAATTTGACTTGTCGAAAATTGTTTTCTTATCTAATTTTTCAGCAAATTCGATCTACTTATTCTTTTTAGGTTAGGCTGAGTCCATTTTGTCCAAGATTTAGTCAAAAATTCAAGATTTTATCAATTTCGACAATCTTCAAATACTTTCAAATTTTGACTCGGTATCGAATTTGTGATTCATGGAATTTAGGTAGCATTCATTACAATTAATCACACACAAACACTATTATTATCATCTACAAGTCTAATTCTATCGATAATTTTCAAAAAACCCCAAATTCGAAAACCATAATGTTCATCGAATTTAAATTCGATGTCAAGAACATCATTAAAATTCATTTCCAAAACCTGTATCGTTAAAAAGTACTTATGTTTGAGAAGAGAAATAAATTGTGGTCGTTGTTATGAACTCAAAATCACGATCTTGTGAAAATCTTAAATTTCTCTTCTTTTTCGACAGCAAATTAGAATAAAGAAAAAATAGAAAATGAAATTAATTTTCTATTTATACAGTCCGAATTTGAAAGTTTGGAAAGTGACACTTTCAGTCCTTGGAGTTTTTCCTTCCAAATTTTTGTTTGAAAAATGATGGTTTTGTCCCTTATGGTTTTTGAAACCGAAATTTATTTAACAAAAATTGCAAAAACTCCCTTTTTGAGTATGATCCTTTTGCACACTTAATCCGTTGAATTTTTTTCTTTTTCAAAGTCCATTCTTTCACAAAGAAATGAAAAACTCCCCCTCGAAAATATACCATTTTATTTAAAAGCTATCAAATATTCGAGAGATCATTGTTTTTATTGGATTTTGAAATCGATGTAATTTTCCAAATAGAATTCAGTGTGATGTACGTGAATGGTTATTTCAGAAGAGGGATCAGTTTGGTTTTTATTGGATTTTTGTAAATTTCGATGTAATTTTCCATAATAGAAGTTCATTGGTAGTGTGTTGTCGGTGATAATTAGATTTGTACGAAAACATCATGTTTTGTACAATGATGACAGTAATTTGTTATCAAAATTAACTCGCCCCTCAGATCATGATCCCGTACCATATATTGAAAGTCAATTATAGTGAATAATATTTCAATCATGTAGATTTGATTGTATATGTAGAAGTACATTGTGGTTTTTGTATTTAAATTTTTTGGTTTTTGTGTAGTCTTTTACATTTAATTGTATTTTTTTATGTTGATTTTTGTTTTTGTGAATAGAAATCATTCAAGTAAATCTTTTTAGAATTTTATATTTTTTCAATTTTTATGTTTGGTGTTTTTGATTTTGAAAAAGAATAAGAAAATCTTGTTTGACGTGTTTTTGTATTTTGTTTAAATTTTGTTGTTACTTTTGTGTTTTTGAAGAATGTTATTTTACAGTTGTTTTGATGTATGATTCGTTTTTTAAGTATAGTATAATGTCTTGGCCAGACTTTCAAACTTGTGTTTGGATGTGTGCATATCATCTATCCTCATTGGCTTGATGAACGTGAGTAATGTACTGTCAAAAGGTTCGTTTAGGAAGAAGCTTTAGTTATATAGATCCACATAGTTGTGGGTTTATCTGTCTCCTGTGAACAAAGTATAATTCTCAACTGTTTCCCTGTTTTCAACGTGTTTCTTTAATAAATTGATAGCGTGGATTGGTCTATTGTGTTTGTACGCAGAAATGTTGAAAGCGGGGGATTTGCAGTGAAATAGGATAACTATTCTCTTTGAATTGCTGACTATCATCGGTATTTTGTTGTACTTGTATCCCAAATCATGAATCTGATTGTAATAAGAAGACATGTGATTTTGATTAAATTATGTTTTTGTACTTTTACATTTTTTATTTTTTATTTGATTTTTGTTTTTGAAAAACATCAAGGAAATCTTTTTAGATTTTTATATTTTTCAATTTTTATTTTGTTTTTGATTTTGAAAAAAATCAAGAAAATCTTTTTGAGTTTTTGTAATTTTTAATTTTATATTTTGTTTTTGAAAAATTTATTTACAGTTTTGATGTATGATCTTTTTCAAGAAGATAATTTTGCCAGACTTTCCAACTGTGTTGGAGTCATACATCTCATACCGATGCGTTCTTTAGGAAGATCTTTAGTAAATAGATCCGCAAGTTGGTATTCAGTCCCGACAAAGTATAATTCTATAGTTCCCTTTTCAATGTGTTCTTTAATAAAATGATACCGGATGTCTATGTGTTTTGTACGCGAATGTTGAACCGGATTGCATGAAATGGCGATAGCACTCTTTGAATTGCAATACATCGGTATTCTGTTGTACTTGTATCCATAGTCCAGTAATTGTGTACGCATTCAGATGACTTGTGCACAACACGCAGACAATGATACATACTCAGCTTTAGTTGTTGACATCGCAGTACAATCTTGCTTTTTAGAACTCCAGCTCACGAGCTTTTCACCTAAAAATTGTAAGCCTCCTTATATGCTTTTGCAATCGTCTTTACATCCTGCATGGTCTGCGTCTGAATATGCAATTAGTCCAAATATAGAATCCTTCGGATACCATAGGCCTATGTTATAGGACTGTCTTAGGTACCGAAAGATCCGATTAACCTCTTTGAGGTGTTTGACCGTAAGACGTGCTTGATAACGAGCACAAACAAAGGTGGCGAATGCAATATCTGGTCGTCTGGCTGTTAGATACATGATCCCTCCAATCATTCGACGATAAATCGTTTGATCAATAAGAATCATCTAGTCTCTCGGTGGCCATAGGTGTGCTCATGGAGACACATTCATCCATACCATGTTTCTTTAAAAGCTTAATTGCGTATTATGACTAACTAATGAATATACCACATGGTGATTGATGAACTTGAAGTCCTAAAAAGAATTTTAGTTCACCAATGATAGACATCTCAAAGTTATTTTTCATAAGATTTGCAAATCATTTTGAAAAATCCAGATTTGTGGAACCAAAAATGATGTCATCGACATATACTTGAACAAGTAATATCTCTCCCCTGTAACGTCGTGTAAACAAAGTCGGGTCAACAATACCTTTAGTGAATTGATGTTCAATTAGGAAGGAAGACAGTTTGTCATACCATGCTCGTGGAGCTTGTTTGAGACTGTACAATGCTTTCTTCAACTTGTAAACATGATCGGGAAAATCTTGATCGACAAATCCATCAGGTTGGCTAACATAAACTTCCTCTTTCAATGGACCATTGAGAAATGCAGTCTTAACATCCATCTGAAAGATTATGATGTTTTTATGTGCAGCAAAAGCAACGAACATCCTGACGGCTTCAAGACAAGCAACATGAGCAAAGGATTCCTCAAAATCAATGCTTTCTTCCTGCTTGTAACCCTTTGCAACAAGACGAGATTTGTTTCGAATAACAATGTTGTCTGCATCACTTTTATTCTTCCAGATATATTTGACAGCAATTATATTCTTTCCGTCTGGTCTAGGAACTAATTCCCATACATCTAATCTCTCAAATTGATGCAACTCATATTGCATAGATTCTATCCAACTATGATCTGACATGGCTTCTTTGATATTATTTGGTTCGAGAGTACTAACGGTTAATGCATACATGCATACCTCGGATCAGTGTGAAGTCTTTGTCGAGTCATCACAGGTTTGGATAGGTCACCAATTACTTGTTCCAAAGAATAAGCTTTAGTCCAGATATATGTTAAGGGTTGTACTTGGTGGAACTCATGCATATTTGATGAGTCTAGAGCTGTTGTAGATGACTCAGCTTCCTCAAAGTTTGGAGCATCATATGGAACAAAGACCGTATTATCATCAAAATCTGCAGAGTCTTCTTGATTGAATTCATTAGCCTCATTCAAGGAGATTAGAGAAGTTTGTTCTTCGGATGTAGTTACAATGGGAGGAGCCTCGTGTTCTTCAACGATGATTGAAGATGTCGAAGGTGAGTCTTCATGATTCTAAACTTGATGTGCAGCAGAATTGATGGACACATCAGAAGATCGCTTCTCAAAGTATTCGTCGTACATTGGCCCGAACAAATTATCTAAATCTTCTTTTGATGGAGTATTCATTGATTCTGCTGATGAATCATCATTGATGAATCGTTGAGAAACGGGTTCTAAACTGTCATGTTCAGAAGCCATAGCTGTAAGCTCGTCAAATTTGATGTGAATGGTTTCCATAATATTTTTGGTTAGACGATTATATATTCGAAACCCTCTGGATGTCTCAGAATATCCAATAAAGATTCCAATGTCTGCTTTTGGTTTCATCTTTCCAAGGTCTTCGCGATCATTTGTTGGATAACAAAGTGAACCAAATACATTAAGTTACTCCACATTTGGTTTTCTGTCATGAAGAAGTTCATTGGAGTCTTGTTGTACCTTGTATGAATGATTGATCTATTTTGAGTAAAGCAAGCGGTGGAAATTGCATCGGCCTAAAGAAATTCTGGTAATCGAGAAAAGGTAAGCATTGTGTGTGCAACCTCGACAAGAGTATGATTGCGGCGTTCAACAACACCATTTTGTTGACGCGTTCGAGCAGTCGAAATTTGTTTCATAATGTCTAACTTTTCATAATGAGCCTTAAGAATTGCGTTTTTGAATTCAGTGTCATTGTCTGTTCGAATCTTGTGAACTTTGGCATTGTAATTCAGCTGAACTTGAGCAATAAACTTCTTTAGGATCTCTGGAGTCTCATCTTTGGTGTGAAGAATATATACCCATGTGAATCGAGAATAATCATCAACGATCATTAGAATATACTTCTTTTTGTTGATGGTTGGTACCCTCATTGGCCCACATAAGTCTATATGTAGCAATTCTAATTTGGAATGGGTGCTTGGAACCAATTTAGGTGGATGAGAAGATTTCTTGCTTTTCCCTCGCTCACATGTAGAACACAGGTGATCTTTACTGTATTTGAATTTAGGAAGACCATCAACCAAATCATTTTTGGTAAGATCGTTTATGATACCAAAGTTTAGATGTGAAAGCCTTCGGTGCCATAACCATGACTTTGTTGAAGTGGCTTTGGAGAGAAGACAAACAGGTGAAGAAGCAGCAATATCCGAAATGGAGATAGTATACAAATTAGATTCACGAGATCCTGTAAGCAAATCATCTCCTTCCAAATTGCGCACATAACATGCGTTGGAGCAAAAAGCAACTTCTAGATCACCGTCACAGAATTGTCCTACACTGAAGAGGTTGTGTCCTAGGCCTTCAACATAATATACATGACAAACAGTGATATTTTCTTGTACATAATCGCCATAGCCTGTGATTGCTGCAAAATGATCATTTCCAAAGCGGACTATGCCCATGAATTTCTCAATGAAATTTTTCAGCAGTGAACAATCACCAGTCATATGCTTTGAACATCCACTATCAACAATTCACAGAACGATTTGAACCACCTGCAACACATGAAGAAACCACATATGGACAAGAGGACGTTTTGGCTACCCATTTTTTAACGGGAACCGATGTATTAACAGTGTTTCTACTATTAACAACATTAGGATTCGTCTTAATAGGAGACCAAACAACATTTGGTTGCATTTCGTACCACTTTTGCCACATTCGACTAGTTTGTATTTTATTCTTCATGTATTTGCTAAGTGAATTATCTCGCAGAATTACTTAAATTAACTTACACACACTAGAAACCTTATTTTTGGCACGTAAAGGAGTAACTGCAGCAATCTTAGTTCTGGAAATTATGGAAGTAGTGTCTAAGGACTCAGATTGTGTAGTCTTAACAAAAAAACCTAGTTTTTGAAACTACGGGAGTAGCATCTGCAAACTTAGATTTTACTGTTCTATGAGTAGTGAATAAGGCTCTCCTAACTTTCGAATGCACATTCAATTTATAATTCGCAAGACATTTATCATGACAAAGGATAAGCACATTCTTAGCACAAGAAACACACAATACATTCTTCGCTTTAATAGCGTTTTTAACATCCACATTAGTTACAATCTTTTTGTTTGAAACAACATTCTGAGATGTAACATATGTCTTTTTATTTGTCCTAACAGAAACTTCTACTTTCTCTTATGATTTCTTAGTGTTGGATAAGACACTATTCTTCAATGGTGAATCTCTATTCAATGGTCTTCTAACACTAGAAGCAGCACTCAGTCCTGTAGAAGGTAAAACACTCTTAGCTCTTTCTGTATTTGATTCCTGTTGCTTAGTGACTTTGTACATTCCTGGTGCTATGACATTTTGGTTTGTTTCAACATCTTTATTTTTTTTAGGTGAAGTCTGTAAAGTGACTGTTTTTGACAAAACATGTTTCTCTTCTGTTTTAGGAGCAACAGTTTTCTTTTGAAAACTTGTTTATTTAGCGATGTAACACAAAGAAGTTGATTAGAAACATTGGTTTTGTCAAACTTAGTGTTCACAGACTTCCTTTTTCAACCTTTTTTAGTTTAGCTTTTAACTCAGATATTGTTATCAAAAGATCTTGATTATGTGCACGTATTTCTGCATATGCATAGGTCTTTTGATTAACATGCTCAATCAATTCATTGATTTCGCTTTGAGTTTGAGTTCGTGTCTTTTTTATTGAATCGAAAAGTTTTTGATATTCCGATTTGACATTTTCTCGTTCCTTTATCAAAGATTGTACTTGAAATTCGAAAGACACATTGCCACTCTCAAGCTTTTCCATTTTGATATCCACCAGGTTTTGCAAACGTTTTTCAAAGAAGATTCACATTTTGTCTTTTTTTTCATGATGTAATTGTAATTTAAAATCAAGACTTTGTTTTTGACATCTTTTAACATCGTTTTCAAGAATGTTTATTTGTTTTTGCATTCCCTCTTGAATTTCAATGGAATCCCTCTGAATTTTCTCAACTTCATCTTACACATTATTGTTGACACACTCATGACTCAACGACACACAACATTCGATTTCATGCTTGAGTTTTGCTTCCAAGAGTTGAGCTTTCAAAAGTTCATTTTGTTTCCATGTTTCACTAAGATCGTTTTCTGTTGATTCAAAAACATATTTCATCTCTTTTATATCTTTTAAAAATCATTTTTAAAAAATTTCAAAATTCAAATGCAAACTTATGAAGAATCGGTTTCACTTCTGGTTGACAAAATTTGGTTAACCGTATTTCTTCTGGAGAAGTATAGAAAATGCTTTCACGTTTAGAATTTGTTTGTAATAATGCAAACAACTTTTCAAATTCATTTTCCATTTTATTCAAATCCAGTTTCATTGGATTTGCACTTGGCATTGGTGCGACAGTTGGTTTTGTCTTAGAAAATGAAGATGGTGAACTTGCATTTGAAGAATTTTCAGAAGATATAAAAGAAGATGAGAAATATTTTTGTTCAGCAGAAAATTCCTTTTGTGGAACAAAATCTTTGTAAAGAGCATTTAACTTTTTGTAATCAATTGTCCAAACATTTTGTTTTTTCTCAATAGCAATTGGATCTTGTGATTTCTTTTTCATTTTTATTTGACTCTTGGTTGCATCATCAAGTATATCTTCAGTAACTCTAACATTCACATAAATTTTAGAATCATCAAGGCAAGAAGCATCATATAATTTTGGATTATGAGAAATTGCTTTCTTGAGAGTATAAGGATTTGTGTACCCCAAACCATGTTTTACTTTTGAATCATAAAAGGACATTGGTTTTGGTGCAAGCATAAACATTCCTTGTAAGGAGTTATTAATTTTTAACACTACACCTTCATTCTTTTTAGCTTTTGCTTCAAGATCTAGAACAATGTCATGATATTTATCTTCGTTTTCACTCATTTTGCGTTTCAAAATTGATTGTGTCTTTAGAAGTTCCACAGTTTGTCTTTTTAACTCAACAACAGACAACTCTAATTTATCACGTTGTTGTTCTAAATCTCGAATAATGTCTCGATCATGAATAAATTGAGATTGTGACTCCTTTTCAAATCGTCTTGCTTTTCGATCAGCCTCAATATATTTGTTAAAATAGGTAGTGTTATTTCCTTTGGTCATTTTAAAAACCCGAACATTTTCCTTATATGACTCAAGCTGTTTAGTCAATATTATGTTTTATTGTTGAACTTTTTTAGCAATTATTTGTTGTTTTCTCAGCTTCCTTAAACGCATTTCTAGCTAATTGCTCTAATTCATATGATTCTTGAACATTGTTATCGTATTCAACACTGTCACTATTAACATCTTCATTTGGTTCATCAAATATAATATTGCTATTAATTTGATCATCACCAATTGTGTTGTTAATAATTTTAGGTTGCTTCGGATACTTTTGTTTTTGTTTATCTTTAGCAAATAATGGATTCACATAACTAGTGGATGGTGTTTGTACCTCGCTGAGAAATCCAGAATCATAGCTTGGTCCTTCATCAGAATCAAAGTTTGTTGGTTGAATTCGGGCCATCAAGCATATATTCGCATTTAATTCCTCAATTTCTTCTATCCGAGAAGCATCAGCAAAAAGAAAATCATTCTATTCATCGGTAAGAATTACTCCTTCTTTATCATGTTTTGCTAACAACATCTGTTCCATGAAGTAATTTGAATCCCAAACTCTCGGATTTGGACAATTACGAGCATAATGACCTTTCTCACTGCAGTTGTAGCATTGAACATAGCAGTTCCTGAAGACGTAGTTCGAAGAGTTCTTTGTGTGTTTTCAGCATCATTCTGAACATTGGTACCCTCAATGACTTCCTCTTGAACATATGAACATTTTGTATTTATGCCATCGTTACCAGAATTCCTGCTCTGAATTTGTACTCTGTCAGCTTGAACAATTGCTTGATTTCTGGTATTGGAAGAAGTACGAAGACAATTATTTGTTGGGTTAAAGATGTTGAGTGATTGCACGAGCAAGTAAAATCATTGCAGATGTGAGTGGATCTTCAGAAGTGTTTTGTACTGCATCCCCTTGATAATCATCATCATAATCAACCACTAGGATGTGTGATATAGTAAGGTGAGGTAGTTCTAGAAGAGGAACCCGTGTGTGCCACCAACGCAAGAGGATCATGTAATTTTTCCAACTTCTTTGCTCTAGATGCATTCACCACTTTCTCAAATTGTTAAAGGTAATCAAACAAATCATCATAAGTATCCTCTGTCAATCTTTTTGCAAGACGAACTTGAGTGACATACTTCAGCCATTCAGGTTGTAAACAATTTAGGAACTTTGTGTTAACAGTGACTTTTGGAAATATGATGCCATTTCTTTCCAGATCATTCATTAGCTGAGCAAAACGATTGTAGACTAACACAAGTGCTTCTCCTAGTTCAGCAATAAATTGATTAAACTCATTATTGAAACGTGTTTCCGTGTCAATCTTGTTTTGTACAGTTCCTCTCATTAAGCGTTCAACTCGTTGCCACATGGCTTGTGCAGTACTACAAGCATCCACAGAGTTATATATGTCATTTAGGACAGAGATTAAAATCAAATTCATTGGTTCAATCTCAGCTTCATAGTGTTTCAAATCATCTCCTTTTAAATCCTCTTATTTTTGCATCATGGTGGTTCAAATTCAGAAGGAGTGAATTCTTTAAACTCATATGGACCTTCATCAATTGCTTTGTTAAGCAACTTTCTGTTTTCTCTCTTTCGATTGAGGTACCTTCTAAAACGACTTGCCCATGGTATATAACTACCTTTTTCAAGCATCAGAGGTCTAGTCTCAGAACCGGCATCAACAAGAGATTGTTGATGTGTAGTAGACGTCGACATATCTTGTGACTCAATGATTGGATCTTTGTAGACGAAAAGAGTTCTATTTGTGATTTTCCAGAAACTTCAATACTTGTCAAGTTTGACACGTGTCACAAATTCGATGACCAAATTCGGAAGTGAGAAACTGTCACACCCCCAAACGAGGCCTGGACGGAAACACGTGTCCAGGGGCGTGACGTCATAATATACATCACACAAGATACAAAGAACGACCTCTAAGGGTACGTTTGAAAATCCAACATCGTTGCATTAATTTAAAATAGTTAAGGTTTTACATAAGTTCAAAGATAATATGCGGAAGCGAATAAAAGGTTTTAAAGTTTGACAACGATGTTAACATAGATATTACTAAGTCTTGAAAATCGGCCCAAGGCATGGCAACACCATAAAGCAAGCAAAGACATCCATAGCTAAGCACCTGAGAAAAACATGCTAAAACGTCAACATAAAGTTGGTGAATTCATAGGTTTGAATTTAGTATTAAAAGTGGACCTCAAGTTCACAGTACGCACGTGACAGTTATAACAGATACAACTTCACATAAAAAAAGCATTTACGTTTGCACTAAGCTCATGACACCGAAGCTCAATTTAAAAGGAAGCATTTTATATGCCAAATAGTATTCCTCGCCCTAAAGGTATCTGACCAGGATCACCTATTGACATTCCGACATGGTATATATCCGTTTGTTCGGGACCTCCGAAACAAGTAAGCGCTACTTACCCGGATAGGGATAATTACTCCCAATAGATCTATTTACAACATTCGCGCTCACTTAACCAGTACAGTCGGTTAAGCAATTGACGGTTCATGATAATTCGGGCATTAGTGGTCTATTCGCTACTTAGGCAACACGTAATCAGGAAAAGGAAACGTAAAGTAACTGTGTCCATAGTTTGAAAACAAGCAATGTTTCTCACCCTAAAATAGTAAAGTAAAAGTAGTAAAACATGGGGCTATGAACTCACCTTAGCAAGATGAGCAAATGATAATCACACAAGTAAAAGATGATATAGAAATCTAGCCGCGACCTAGAATAATAACGCGTCTCAGAAACACGGAAAACATGCCAAGAATTGCACAATATGTTCATCACCAAAAGACATTCATGTGTGTTTGCTTTAGTTTGATTATCAAATCATGACGAAATAAAATCATATAGTTTTCCGTTAAGTTTCGACGTTTAACCAAAAAATACTATTTTTAGAAAGTTTCTATTTTAGAAAAGTTTTTAGTTTCGTGATGCTAATTCCGTCCCCTATATTTATTAAGTTTCCATACTTTCAAAACGCACTAACGAGCCTTAATTACTTAACTTCTAAGTCTGTTATGCTAAATTTTTACCAAACTTACTATTTTTAGTAACTTTATCGCTTTCCTTAAAATATGTTAGCGGCGTCTTTAAATGATACTAATCAATAGGTATGTGTTTCTATATGTTTCGCTAGTGTTTAGAAAGTTCAAAAATGTCCAAAAGTATCCGAAAATTCATTTTACTATTCACATAGGCACACTATTCATCCGGTTTTGTCGAAAAATGTTTCAAGTTTTATTTGGCTATAACTTGGTCGTTTTAAATCCAATTTTAATGTGCGATATATGAAAAACTATCTATTCGAAACGAGCTCTCCAAAAACTATTTTTACGCATAATGAAAACATTTTTAGGTTGACCAAAACCCCAAAACAAATTCAGGACAACAAACACTTTTTGTCAAAAACGTCATGGTTTTCCGGGAATGCTTGGAAGCATTGATTGTATGCACTGGGAGTGGAAACAATGTCCAGTATCATGGCAGGGACAATACGATAGGGGGGTGATTAAGAAATTTTTGAGCCTTAACTATATATATAATATATAATAAAATATAAAATATAATAGAAAAACTAAAAATCAACAATCAATGATGCCAGGAGCAGTATAAACTATTCCCGGGTCGTTAATTCCCCAACGAGGCTGTTTTGGAAGATCGGTACAGTCGAAGATTTGAGTTTGAAGGAAGGAATTGAATTGAGAGGGTGGAAAAGTCAAATTAGATGATAACAAACAAAAACGTTTAAGAAAATCCTAAAAATTACGAAATTAAGCTGAAAAACGGGAGCACTAATCCCGAACAAAGGGGGAAAAACCTAAAATCTTTAAAAATAACCCTACGAAGAAATTTTCACTTCTAAACTACTCTCTCTACGGACAAATAACAAGAATGAAATAGACTAGAACGGAAAAGGAGTTCGTTTTGACCCAAAACGAGTATACGTCAACACAAAAACCGTACCCGGACCCGTTCTTTAAAAAACGAAAAGTTGTAAAAATGACCTTACGAAAAGTTTTAAATTTTTCCTACAAACTATATGACAAAATAAAATTTTCTAAAAAAGAAAAATATTTTTTTGATAATTTTTGTATTTTTTATGAATTTTTAAAACTTTTAACTAAATTAAATTATAAAAAATAGTAAATGATTACGAAAAATTCTGAAAATTTTACAAAAAATACTAGACACTCTAACAATCCTAGGAAAAATAAGAAACACAAAATTGCTTAAGAAATAAGCCCCGAATTAAGCTGCAACAGCTTATAAGCTTAAAGGGTGAAAAAGACTATAAATACTATTGCCCTTGGGACTATAACAGAAAAGTCCCAAGGGCGCAGCGGTGAGGGTGTGTGTAAAAGAGGGAATGTATCGAGAGGTCTCGGGTTCGAGTCTTGCTCACCCGGACCTCTTGTCTTTCCCTCTTCTTTTTTTTTGAAAACTTCAAAAAGCAAAGTTGTTAAGCTCGTGGGGCTTAACAACTTTGTCTACTACCACTTTTGCTGAAAAGCCCTAAATAAGCTTAAAAATAAGCTTAAAGTTGACAGAAATGCTAACAATGGCTTAAAGGCTAAATGGCTTAAGACATTTTGGACATGTGGGGAAACTTAAGCTAAACCTTGGACAGAATAAGCTAAAGGGGCTTAATATAAACCTAGATAAGCTAAAAAAAGGGAAAAGCTAAAACTAAAATAAGCTGTTAAAACAGCTTAATGACAGAAGCTAAAATTGGCTTAAAAAAACTAAAAAGGACTTATCTTTTGGACAAATAAGCTAGGAAAAAGGCAAAAGCTTAACAACTATCTATATTAACCTAAAAAGCTATGTGGAGCAACAAAGAGCTTATGAGAAAAGCTCAATAAGCCAGAAAAGAAAAATAAGCAATCCCTATACCTAAGTCATGTAAAAACAGTCAAGAGACAAGTTTGAGCTTAAAAATAAGCCAACAAATAAGCTCACTAAGGTCTGAAATTCAACAGGCTTATAAAAGGGCTTATAAGCTCTCAAGATAAGCCAAGAAATTGGGATTAAGTGCTCTTAAATGGTGAGCAATGAGAGCTTAAAATCTCCCCTTTGCCCCAGGGGAGATTTAGGCTAAACTCAAGGGCTTATTTGACAGCTTTTTAAAAGCTGTCAAATAAGCTCTAAACAAGAAAACAAGCTTAAACAGATAGAGTACCCTAGCAATAGGACTTGTGCACAAATTTTGACTTCCTAAAATCCAATAAAACTTGCTGAATGTGTTTAATGAAAAAGGGTTTTTGGATTTTAAAAACTACTACTAAAGACTTGGTGATTTTTGACTCACCAAAGTCAAAAGACCAAAGATGTTTAACAGCCTTTTTTGTACACACACAAAACACACTTTTTGATACTTAAACTCAAACTCACAAGTGCTTAACTAAATAAGCACTTGTGGTGTTTGTAAAAATCTCACAGTTTCAAAAATGGTTTAGAAAATCTTTGGAAAACAATTTCATAACCTTAAAACTTTTAAAAACAGTTTAAACAAGCTCATAAATCTAAGCTAAATCTATTTTGATGACCTCAACCCAAAGACACACCTCTTTGACCCGTTTTAAGTGCTGACCCAAACACCCCCTTAATTTTTGAAAAAGGGTTTAAAAACTTATAAAAATTGACTTAAACTGAAATTTTTAAGATACTAATACTACTTAAGCTATTTAAGACAGTAAAGAGATAAAAAGCAAAGAAATTAAGCACTTTAAATGATACTTAAGCTAGGACAGTATTAACTAATTATGACAGTTTTAACTAAAATTCCATGAAAATGAGATGAAAGGCATTTAAAAGCAAACTTAAGCATGAATCAACATTAACAAGCACAAATCAGTAATAAGCTAAGAGAATAAGCCAAATGAGCTTATTGCTACAGTAAATAAGCAAAAATTGAAAGAAATTGTACCTTTGATCCTTTGCTCAAAAAGGATCTTTTGAACCTAATTAAGCTCTAAGTTTCCTACCCAGCTTATAATCAAGCTAAACTAAGCTGAAAACCCAATAAGCCATCCATGTTAGCTTATTCATCCTTGCTTTTTCAATCCAACAGTAACTTTTCCTTAGAGTTTTTGAGTAAATATTTTATAAAACAGATTATAGAATAGCTTAAATAAAAAGTTAAAAGATTTTAAGAATACTTGATAGCTTAAGAACACAAATAACACTTACTGAATTTCCATTAAAATTGAATCAAAAGTACATGAAAAGCTTTAAAAACACTTAAATCTATTTTAAATACTACTTGAACTCAAAAACTACATAAAACTCTCTCTAAACTCACCACCCTGCCACAATGGCTTACATTCATTTTTATAGTAGAAATACGACTAGTCTTCTCTTCTTGTCTTCATCCTTTTGTGTTTCTTTGTAGACACAAGAAGGAGTTGTGTTTCTTGTGAGAGTGCAATGTCAAGCATATCATGGCCCTCCATTTTTCTTGAAGCCCAAGCCGGTTGTTTTAAACCGTTTGATGAGTTTTTGTGTGGGTTTGGATTGCCAACATGGCAATCCCATGTGGGGTGTGGGGTTGAGTGATAGTGAGGTTTTTGGCTCTTGTGGGAAGTCAAACAATGGCAGGATTGTGGGGTGAATGCCGTCTCAGATTTACCTTAAATACATATAATTTATAAAATATCAAATATACTTGTTAAGGATGGTCTAAAAAGTTAGTGTCTATGATAAACGTGAAGTAGTATAGAGCTTTCCCGGGTCGTAAATCCCCAACGATTGGCTGGAAATGGTAAATCGATACGAATGAATTGCTGATTTGAATTGAGTAACGAATGTTTTGATTTTTAAATAGATACACTAAATTATTAAAGAAATACTAAAATTATTATACGGGAAACAAGCTAGTGGGAAAATGAGAATCTTAACATACTACGGGGGAACAAAAATAGTTATAGATAAATCCTAAAAACTACGGGGACATAAATAATGGTAATGAAAATTCCTAAGAAACTAATGGGAACGTATTTAGGCTAAAAATACTTAACTAAAATATTAAAACTAATAAATCTAAAATTAAACATGTCAAATATAGACTACCGGAAAATTAAATCGCAAGGCTAAAAGTAAAAATTACAAAAATAAAGTCATAAAATTAATTTTAAAATTTAAATAAATTAAAAATATTCTAACTTAAAAGAAAATGTAAAAAATTTCAAAATCGGAGTTAAAAAGCGAACAAAACGGTAAGAAACGAAAAAGTCGAACTCGTAAACGAGCCCGGAACTGAATTTTTAGCAAAAATTACCCTACATAATTTTTTATATTTTTAATATAAACTAACTGATTAAAGAAAATTTTATAAAAAAGAAAAATATTTTTTTGTTAATTTTTGTATTTTTTATGAATTTTCTAAGATTAAAAACTAATTAAATATAAAAAGTCAGAAAATATAACTATAAAAAATCTAAAAAAAATCAAATTAAATAAAGAAAAAGTTGAGAAATCTAAAAATATAAAAAGCCCTAAAAGTTACTGTAGCAAATTATATTAATTAAACTAATTAAAATTAAACCTAAAACTAAATTAAATTAAATTAAATAACTAACTAAAGCTAACTGTTGTTAAAACTAAAGGACTAACAGTGAAAGGACAAAAGGACTGACGGGGTAACAAGCTAACTAACAAAGGGGACTAACAATGCTAACTATAAAAGAAGAAATTACACAAATGGTCCCTGAAGTGGACCCCGATTACAAGGCAAGTCCAAAGTGCTTATTATCAAAAAGCCAAAGAATCAAAGTTGTAAAGGGGCTTGAGGGGAGCATTTTTCATAAAAGGCATATAAGCTGAATTGAACTAAATAAGCTAGAAACTTAGCTTTTTGGACTGACAGAAAGCTAATAAGCTTAAAAGCTTATTGAGCTTTTTCTTTGAGCTTAAGAGCTCAAAATAAGCTGAAAATGGATTTAACTAACAATACTAAGCTATGTCTACCTATTTTAACTAAATTCAACAGAAATAAGCCCTAAAATAAGCCTAAACAGAAATAAGCTAACTTGACTAAATTGTAAAAAAGCAGAAAAAAGGACTATTTGCAGCCTAAATAAGCTGACCTAGAGAAGGAATTAAGCTGAGCTACTTTGGGGGCTTAAAGGGCTACTTATAGGCTACAATAAAAACTAAAAGAAACTAATGGCTTAATACAAAATAAGCAAGTTAAAGGGTGCTGAAAATTTGTTTCAGCACCAGGGGAGGTGCAAGGCAGTGGCTAGGGGCTTTTTGGGCTTATGAAAAATAAGCTCAATTGTGCTTTTTAGCCACAACCAACCCCAAACAGATCTAGAGTGGTGGTAAATGAGGCTGTTTCCAAAAATTTTAGGGACTAAGGGTCAATGAAAGCTGCTGAATTTTACCCTCCAAAGTTAAGGTTTTCAAAGAAATTGCATGGGCCAAACTTTGACTTATTCTGGTCAAGTTCAAAGGGACAGAAAAAGTGGCTTTTAAAAGGGTCTCTTGTGACTTCAAAGAGCTCAAAGATGGTGCTTAAGCTGTCTAAGCAGCTTAAGCCTCAAAGCTTAATTTTTTTTTGGTAAAACTTTGACAGAAAGTCAAAGGCTTTTTAAAACTTAGTTTTACACTAAAACTTTTGATTAAGTTGGTCTAATCAAGCACATACACTCAGCCAAAGGTGGCTGAGTGCTTATGACCCATAACACTCCCAAACTGACCCATTTTAAAGCTTTGCCAAACACCCCTTTAAGTAAGTCAAAAAACTTTTTGACTTGATTTTACTTAGTAATGTTTACCCTATTTTGACACAATCTTACACATGTTTAACAGGTTTAAGAAGCTTTTAAGAATCTTATAAATTCGACAGTAGCAAAATCACAAACTCTTAACTTTTTTATTAAAAACCAAAATATTACAACATAAACTTCTTTAAAGTAAAGCTGAATTACACTAATGCTTAAAAGAAAGACTTAAAATTTAAAATTAAACTAAAAACATAAAAAAAATGGTTGTTTTGGGGTCGGCTTGCTCTTCTCCCTTTTATAGCAGCTCTCTTCCTTCTCTTTGTGTTGGGAAGTGGTAGCTGTGGAGGGTACAACACTTCCTAAGCAATCCTAGCCTTCCTTGGCCTTGTATACAATCTCAGCCATTGATGGGTTTCGGGTTGAGTGAACTTTGCAAGGGGATAGGGTTATAGGGTTGTGGGTTGAGTGGGGAAAGGTGAGGGGTGAGCTGGAAAGTGTACCGGATAGTGGTTTGGCAGTGAAAACAGGGGGAGAGGTGGTTTGGGTTTTGGCGCCAAGTGGGTTGGGTTGCAGGGTTGTTCGTTTGGTTTAAAAGAGAAGAATGGGAAAGATGCAACACTAGTCCCCCATGTTTCTTCCTCTTTTCATTTTATTTTAGCCCGATTTTAGTTATTAAACCAAGTTTCAAAAGTGACAGCTTAAGTCCCTCCGTTTTATAACTTAAAAGAATAAAAGGGGTTTAAGGTTATGGCAAAAATGGTCCCTGCTGTTTATAAAGAGTATAAGTTTATGGTTTTGGCAGTTTTAGTACCTTTCTTTTATTTTTCCATTTTTCTTTATAAAACACTTTCAAACTTGGCAATTTAGCCCCTAAAGTTTATTTTTATCATTTTTAATTATAAAACAAGGTTTTTAAAATTTACATTTTTGGTCCTTGAGTTTTATAAAAAAGATGTTTTGGGCTATTGGGCTTGTATTGGGCTTGGGTTTGTTGTTGGGCTTGTATTGGGCTTGGGTTTGTTGTTGGGCTTGTATTGGGCCCAATTGAGTGTGTCTGGGCCCAATAAGGTACAGGCTTGGTTATTGGGCTTTTTAAGGCCCAATAAGGTTATGAAGTGGGTTTTGTGTGTACAATGGCTGAGATTGGCTGTAACTGGGCTAGGATTGGGCCTTCAAAGTCTTCACAGTCTTTGTCAATTGCACACAAATGGGCTGTTGTAATTGATTGAGGGCCCATTTGGTCTTCACAGTCTTCATAAATATACTATTGGGCTTTCCCGGCCCATCAGATGGGTTAAGATTGCATCCAATAGTATTCTTCAGTTACGGCTTCAGTTTTGACTGTTGATTTGTTGAGTTGACTTTGACTTTGACTTTTCTGGGCTTTGGCCTTGTCATTTTGGCTTGGTTTTCTGTCTTTTTGTTGATATCCACTTCCTGCACAATACAAATGCAAAACAAACATATATTTGGCAGTTTTTGTCTGTTTTTGGTCATTTAAGCTCGTTTTTAGAGGTGAAAGATATGTGTAATTAAGCACTTATCAAATCCCCCAAACTAAGGTATTGTGTGTCCTCACGCAATGTTATGAAGTAAACACGAAAGCCCCGTTTTCACCATTTTCTAAATTTACACTAACTACAACTAATATTTTTGGATTTTCTCATTTTTTAACAAGTTTGACTTTCTTTATTTATTAATACTGGGATCATAGAATGAGAAGCGCCCGTAGAGTGATCTACGGATGTCC
>BQNB010002690.1:48042-72013 GCA_026074375.1 Tanacetum coccineum
TTTTATCATTCATGATTTAATGGGCTGACCCGACCCATGAAACGGGTACGGGTTGGTCCATTAAAAATGAATACGCCTTTGGCTTCATTTTCCTCACGCTCTTCTAATCTCGTGCTCGGTTTTGTCCAATTTGGCTTCGTTTTTGTCCTTTTTTGAATATCCATTACCTGCACAATACATTTGACAAAACACACATATACAATGTATTTTTCATGTATTTTTGGTCATTTAAGCTTGTTTTACTAAGAAAAAATGATATGTGATTAAACACATATCAATATCACCCACAACTTTTCGGCTCCACGTACTCCACAATCAAATGGAGTAGTTGAACGTAAAAACCAAACTTTACAAGAAATGAGTCGAACAATGATTAATGAACAATCTATCCCTCAAAAATTCTAGTGTAATGTCGTCGACACCTCCACCTATATCTTAAATAGGATTTTAATTAGACCTTTCTTCGGAAAAACTCCTTATGAGCTTTTTAAAGGTAAGAAGCCTTTATTAGAATATTTTAAAGTATTTGGTAGTAAATGCTTTATTCTTAATACTAAAGATTATCTTACTAAATTCGACCTAAAATCTACCAAAGGCATTTTCCTTGGTTATTTACCTAATAGTAAAGCATATATAATCCTCAAAAAAGAAACCACGAGGATCGAAGAATCTTTAAATGTAAGATTTGACAAAAGTCCACTTCCTAAATCATCACCTTTAGTAGATGATGATATAATCGAAAGCCAAATCGTAGAAAATCAAATAGAAGATATAGAAGAAAAGGAAAATGAACCATTAAACAAAGAAATTATAAATATCAAGGAATCTAAAGATCATCCCATAGAAACGGTCATATGAAATCTAAATGAGAGAGTTCTAATATCTCAAGTCCAAAACCAAAGCAACTTCTTTTGTTTTGTGTCTTCCGTAGAACCTAAAAACATTAAAGAAGCCACTAAAGACGAAAGTTGGACTATGGCTATGCAAGAAGAATTAAACCAATTTGTCACTAATGATGTTTGGAGTCTTGTTCCTCTACCCAAAAACCAAACCGTAATTGATACTAAATGGGTCTTTAAAAATAAATTAGGTGAAAATGGTGTAGTGTCTAAAAACAAGGCTAAACTTGTCGCACAAGGGTACAACCAACAAGAAGGAATAGATTTCAGTGAAACCTATGCTCCCGTAGTAAGACTATAATCTATAAGAATCCTCTTTGCATATGCTTGTGCACACGACTTCAAGCTGTTTTAAATGGATGTCAAAAGTGCTTTCTTAAATAGTTTTATAAATGAAGAAGTCTACGTCTCTCAACCTCCCGACTTTATTGATTTTGAAAAACCTAACTATGTATTTAAACTCAAAAGGGCTCTTTATGATCTTAAACAAGAACCCAAAGCTTGGTACGATAGACTCAAAGCCTTCCTCATTGATCATAAGTACACCCATGATAACACTCTATTTACCAAGAAAAGAGACTCACATATCATCATAGTCCAAATATACGTGGACGACATCTTTTTCAGATCAACTTGTCAAGACCTTTGCGATGATTTTTCTAAAATCATGCATGACGAGTTTGAAATAAGCATGATGGGTGAATTGAATTTCTTCCTTGGTTTACAAATCAAGCAACTAGAAGATGGCATCTTTTTCAACCAATCTAAATACATTAAAGAAATGCTTAAGAAATTCAGTCTAGAAGACTCGAAACCCATTAAAACTCCTATGTCATCCGAAACCAAACTCACCTAGGACGAAAAAGAGGAATTCGTTGACTACACAAAGTATCGTGGCATGATTGGTAGCCTTCTCTACCCAATGGCAAGTCGGCCTGATATCATGATTAGTATTTTTCTATGCGCCCGTTTTCAATAAGATCCCAAAACATCACACCTTGAAGCGGTAAAAAGGATTTTTAGATACATTAAGGGAACAACGCATTTAGGTTTATGGCATCCAAAAGGAACGGGTGTAGAAACCATAGTTTATGCCGATTCTGATCATGAGAGAGACTATGTGGATCGCAAAAGTACAAGCGGTGTATGCATATTCATGGGATGTTGCCTCACATCGTGGTTCTCTAAGAAACAAACTGCCCTAGCTATTTCAACCACCGAAGCCAAGTACGTATCCGCCGAAAAAGCTTGCCAGCAAGCTTTATGGATGAAACAAGCCTTAGTTGACTATGACATTAAACTAGATGACATACTCGTCCTTTGTGACAATAAAGGTGCCATTGACCTAAGTAAGAACCCCATTCTCCATTCCTGTACCAAACATATAGAAATCCGACATCACTTCCTTCGTGATAATGTCCAAAAAGGAAACATCTCAGTTGAGAAGGTCTCCTCCGAAGACAACATTGCCGATATTTTAACTAAACCCCTCGAACGAGAACCTTTCAACCTTCTTAGACTATGTCTGGGTCTTATGGAACCAAATGCCTAATAAGCCACCAAGGTACGAATCTTTTTCTTCTCTCTCTGAGTCTAGGATTCTATTTCCACACAAATACAAACCATTCGGGATTTTTCATCACTTTACTATATGTATCATTACTATATACTACTATGTATGCATATGCATTGTTAAAACCTTGTTTTCCATCATTTAAAACCCGAATGTGACCAATATTTTCAAAAACCTTCTCACGACTAGGACACACTCAAAATGATTTTTGCATTGTTTAATACAAAATAAAAATGTTTTCTTTCATGCATCTAATATGCCTCTTGAATTGTAAAGGAATGCATAACTAATATGTATCATTTAAACCCGAATGTGACCAATATTTTCAAAAACTTTCTCACGACTAGGACACATTCAATATGATTTTTGCATTGGGTAATACAAAATAAAAACATTTTCATTCATGCATCATATGTCTCTTGAATGCTAAAGGAAATACATAATCAATATGTATTTTTGGGTACGTTCAATCGTAGCTACATCAAATCAAGGAGACTTCGGGTTATCTTAATATTATATTTTCCTTTTGAGTCAAGATAACCGCACCTCCACATTGTTTACATATAGACACACACTAGAACTTTCTAAATAAAACCTTAAAACATGTTTCTAAACGTCTCTTTGCATTACCTTCACCTCATCCAAACACCATTGTTTGTTGTCAACAACAGACAACCGGTTCCCTTCATTAACGAAGGTCGGTTCCATTATGCAAATGGAACCAGCAGACCACTGGATTGTATAACGAATTTTAAACTATAAGTTCCACTCTTTCCCTCAAAATTCAACCTATTCCCAACTAATAGGCCATAGTAGTTAACCTTTAGGCAAAATCTAATCATTAGGATTTTACCCAATTTGGAAGATAAAGCATTAATAACTATAAGATTTGTTCTATAAATACCCTCTTATCCCAAACACCCTTTCATCCATCTCTTTCAAAGAATCTTACTAACCTTAACCATGCTGAAGTTAAACAATAACAAAAAAGAATGTCAATGCGTTCAAAAGAACCGCTCGAATAAGTGTTCGTGCTTGTTGCCTAGTCAACGCTCGACCCGCTTCTCCACCTTATCAAAACTTTTCGCCTCTCACCGACTACCAAACGACTCCACCATCAAGTCCTATTGTATCTCCACCTTTTTCCCCAATCACTTCACTAGGAATCTCCCTGAGTCATCTCTTGAACACTCCCAAAACAAACCCTCTACCATTGACTTCTTCACTACCGACACCATCACAACCGTCAAAACAAACCTCTCCATTGGCTATTAACTTGGATCCCGTTTAACTAATCTTCTCTACTCCTCCCACATCACCTCACCTATTCTTCAATTCACTTGAGGATTTACCTCCCCGGACAACTAATCTGCCACCACTGCAACCCTCTTTTGAAACTATCGAGCGCCTAGCTAACCAACCACCGCCTCTTCTCGCCATGGAACCACCTCTTCCACCAATGCCACCGCATCTTCCGCCATTAAGATCCAACAATCCCTTTCTCGTTCTTACTCACAAAATGTTTTGCGATCATTATCAACGCACTCAAGTGATTGTCAACGACCTCCGTGAGGAAATGAGGTTTATCCTCAACCACATTCTTGAGCGCCTCGATGTTCTCGCTCACAAAAACCACCCTTAGATTGGTTTAGAGTAGGAAATAAATAAAAACATCTTTATATTTTCTTTAGTCTATCTAAGAACTATCCCATTTTTGTATTAGACCAAATGTCTCAAGAATGGTTGATAATTTTATCACAAGGAATATATGTTCTATAAAATGATTGTATTGTGCTTTTTATTTTTTGCAAATTATCTTGATTATGTTTATACTAATAATTTTCAAAAAGTCAAAATTCTAAATTTTGTGTATAGGAGTCGGTTCCCCCGACTAGGAAGGACGGTTCCATTCCTTAGATAGAACCGTCCCAGCCGGTTCTACAGTAGTAACTTTTAGTTCTTGCTTCTAACTTTTTGTCTTGTAGGTACTCTCAAAGCAAGGGGGAGCTTGCACCAAATTCGCTAATATTTTTTTGTAACATTACATTTCTTTGGATGATTCCCTCTTTTAAGCGGATGCCTCCGTCAAGGGGGAGCATTGCATCTTGATTCTCTCCGAATCAACTCTTATTATTGCATTCGATTTACTTCGAATCAACTCATACTTATATCATTTCATCTCATATCTAGAACTTTTTGTTTCGACAAAAAGGGGGAGAAGGGAAGTAAAAAGTAAAAAGACTTCAATTTAACTTCCCGCTCTAATTTTTAGTTCCAATAATTTTGTGTTTTGTCATCAACAAAAATGGGGAGTTTGTTAATACAAATAAACCGGTAAAAACGTTTATTTTTATCTTACGATCTTCTCGTGTTTTGTCGATAACAATTCATAAAATCGTTACAAGTAAAAATCTAGAGCACATATATATTTCATATCTTAGACTTTTGATATTTTTAATTCTTTAAATCATTAATGACATAATCATCTTACCATATCTTAGGAAAATCTACCAAGATTACACATGATATTTCAAGATTTGACAATCTAAAATTCGGATTGTGTGTCAAGTTGCCGGTTCCATCATTTTACACTGGTCGGTTCCATTTGGTAAAAGGAACCACCTAGAACCGGGCTACATGGCAAGTCGGTTCCATTGGCCTATACTGGCCAGTTCCCTTATGGATATGGAACCGGCAGAACCATGCTACAGTACCAGATTAGGCCTATAAATACCAAGCCATTTCTCATGTTTTACTCACCCATTCTCATTCTTATCTCTCTTATAATCTGATAATTCTCTCTTTTTCAGTTCTAGATAGTTTCATACTTCATTTATAGGTAATTCTCTTTGTAGAAGAAATTGCCGAAATAGCATACGAGACGATCAAGTTCAAGCAATCTTGTTTCGCATCTCCATCATCTCATCAAGTTTACTTTTCTGTAACTTGTACATCATTTAGTAGTTATAGCATTATTCATCATCCTTGTAAAAAGAAGTGTGATTGCATTGGGTTGATTCTATCTTTTTTAGAATCCGGTATTTAGCTTTGTACTGTTAAAAGGGTGTAAGCGACGTTGTGAGGATTCTTCGCCGGATAAAGGAGATTGGTGACTAGTGTTTATGAACTCTCAAGTAGGTGACTCGAGGAGTGGAGTAGGGCAAGGAAGGTGTCCTTGTAGCCGAACCACTATAAACGCTCGTGTCTCTGTTTTACATTTCTTATTCTCTACTTATTTTACTTGCATTTCATTTTTATCTCATATATCATACAAACATCAATATCGTCAACTTCACATAATTTCAAAACTAGCTTTTAAAAAGTAAATTCAAAACAGGAAAACTATTCAACCCTCCCCTTTTAGTTTTCCACAATTGGCATTAAGAGCTAGGTTACCAAAGTTTTTAAAATATATTGTATTTTAAATCTTTAAACGATAATGGATTCAAAAAACTACAAAGAGGGTTAATCTATGCAAAGACCACCTCTCTTTTAGGCTAATTGTTTTATATATTGGAAAAATAGATTTGAAACCTATGTGAAGTCTAAAGATATTAATCTTTGGCATATTATAATGTATGGTGATTACAAACCTACCATTAAAAATAAGGATACCGGTAAGGAAGAAGTCATTCCTTATGAAAAATTTAAAGAGATCGATAAGAAAATGATTTTTAAAAATGATGAATTTAAAATGGTTTTATACAATGCTTTACCTAAAAAGGAATATGAAAGAATATACATGTGTAAAACCACTAAATATGTTTGGAACTCACTTATAATTACTCATCAAGGTAACAAACAAGTTAAGGATAATAAAATAGATTTGTTTGTTCAAAATTATGAAGAATTTGTTATTTCTCATGATGAAACCAAATCTATTTTATTATCCTTAACTTGTTTGTTAGATTTAATACTATTATTACATCTTTAGAAGCACTTGACAAATATTTTTCAAGTCGTAACCATGTTAGGAAATTCTTAAGAGCTCTTCCTACCAAATGGCGTCCGAAGGTGACAACGATAGAAGAATCTTAAGACTTGTCGACACTACCTCTAGATGAACTCATCGGTGACTTAAAAGTCTATGAGGTAGTGCTAGAGAAGGACTCGGAGGCTTCTAAGATCAAGAAGGAAAAATATAAATCTCTAGCTCTAAAGGCAAGGAAAGTATCAAGTGACAAAGAAGAGTCATGTTCGGGTAGTGATAAAGAATATGCCATGGCCGTAAGAGATTTCAAGAAATTTTTTAGAAGAAGAGGGAAGTTTGTCCGTCAACCTTATGACGACAAAAAGAACATCCGAAAAGTAAAGGATGAGAAGAAGGGAAAAGATGAGTGAAGGTGCTTCAAGTGTGGTGACCTGAATCACTTTATAAGTGATTGTCCCAAACACTTCTTTAACGACTAAAAGGCCTTTGTTGGAGGATGTTGGAGTGATGGTGAAGAATAAGACGACTCTAAGAAAGATGAAATTTGTCTCATGGCACTCGACAACAATGAGGTACTCTTCGACACTCTTTACTATAGTAGTTCATCCTTAGATAGCGAGTCATTACAAAATGAATACAACAAGTTATGCAAAATTAGTCTTAGGATAATAAACAAAAACGAACTGTTAAAAACTAAAAATGAAATCAAGACAACAAGGTTTGTGAACTTAAGAATAGGATAGAACGACTAGAGAAGAATAAGTAAATTAGCATAAAATGTAAGTCTTGTGCCAAACTGAATTCCAAGATTGAGTCACTTTCTTTAAAACTTACTAAGTTTGAAAATAGTAGCCATTTCTTGCAAGAAATGATTGAAAATCAAAGATCTTAAAAAGATAAAAAGGGGCTAGGATTCACAGAAGATAGAGCTTCAAAGCAAAGATAAACCAGGAAAATTGAGTCAAGAAAGTAGGAAAATGCCCACTGTAGAACCAGCCGAGCTGGTTCCCTCTGCAAGAGAACCGGTCAGTTCAAACGTTGGGAACCGTCCTTCGGTAGAGATTTGTGAAAATTTAGATTCAAACATAATTAAAAGAACTAGTTCGGTACAAATAACTAAGAAATCAGTACCTAATGCTACTATAGGAAATATGAAACAAACACCGACATTGAAACTTGGTCAAGGACTAGGAAAAAGTAAAATCCAAACGCGCCCTAAAATGCCTCATAGGAGACCCACCAACTTATACCCTAAAAGTGACTATCACCAAGTTAGTTGGAACTATTCAACACAACAAGGATACCAATTTCAACCACCCAACTTCAGTACTTGGGGATCTTGTCCACCATATCCATAGATGAACCAACCAAACATCATGTATAATTCTTTACCAAAAAAACGGCACGTATAACGCTAACGGACCCATGAGATATTGGAAACCAAATGCTTAAGTTTTGATAACGCCTAAACTGTTCATGTTTTTAGCGGTGTTATTTATATATATTCTATCATTTCTCATAAACTTTTGATACTTAATAGCATAAATTATGTGCAGGTTCACTTGAAGTCATCTCGAGCTCAAAGGAAATTAAGTTCAAGTGTTTTTGATTATTGAAAAGCAAGTTAGAAGAAAAGAAAAATCTCAAGGCTGAAAAAGGCATAAGTGCGCCACACTTACCCTTTGTGCGCCACACCTTTCAACGAGTCCAAGAATTAAAGTGAATTAAATGAAGATAGCATTAATACCCCAAGTACACCGCATAAATACTTTTGTGCACAACACAAATACTTTTGTGCGCCACACTTCTCAATAAAAATTAAATTCCCCTCGCATTTAATCACCAAGTGCGCTGCATAATCTTTTGTGTGCGCCGCACTTTTACCCCAAACTTAGCCTATATATAGTGGCTGAATTTTCACACAAATCATCCATTATCACTTTACATCATCATCTCCCACTCAAACATCTCTCACACAACAATCATATTTCTAATTTTTCAACCCAAAAACACCATAAACCTTGAAGATTGAAGATCAAAACACGAAGAACGAAGAAGAATATAATAGAATTATAAGAATAAAAGGTTGTATTTCAATTCCATACTTGTTACTAGGAGAATTTTGATCCATATTCTTACCTCGGAAATAGTATGTTTCTTGTTATTCCTTTTAATTTTGTTATGAACTTCATAGCCATGAGAGGCTAAATCTCTCATGACTACTCGGTGAAAATAATATAATGAATAAGCATTTGGTGTAATTACTTTATGTTACAATCCTATCGTATCTTATCTTATCAACTTTGATTATCAACTTTGATTATATACTCACACCGGTATAAGTCGAAAGACAAGATTTGTCTATGATCTTTATTATCTGGTGACGAGAAATCAACTTACGTTATTTGATAAAAAAATAGATTTAATATAATAGTAATTGGATTATTTGAGTGACACATTTAATCGAGTTAACTAAACATAAGTCTTAAGTTAAACAAGTTAATTTAGGAAAACGTTTTCTGACGAGAAAATACTTTTTATAAATTAAAGTCCTAAGCCTAAGATCGTAACTATCACCATTGCTTATAAGTTATATGAAATTATCCTAGTAGTCATATTTCTCACATTTGTTAAAGTTTATTTTTTAGCTGATTATTCGACACTACGCAAATCCTTGTGGACGACATGGTCTTACCTAAAAAAAGAATGTACTACATATGTGGGTTATACTTTGACACGTGTGTTTCCATCTAATAAACGGTAATCTCAGTCTTATAAATTTAAAGCTTTCAAAACACATCAAAAGTTTTTGGCACCGCTGCCGGGTATTTCAAAGTTGTTCTGTAATCAAACCTTTAAAAATAATTTTTTAACATTCCCTCTTTTCAAATCGATGTACAGTTTTCTAGCAAACTGACCCTAACAAATTCTCCCTTGGATGTATACACATGCTTCCAAACTCCTGGTCCTTATGAACCAGTATACCTGAACCTGAACGTACTCTGAATCGAAGACTCCGTCGATGAAACAGAAGAGTTCCATTCGAACAAAGAAACAATCCACCTTAACACCCAAGAATTGTCTATTCGCCAATTCCCAACATCAATTATTTTTGTCACTTCCTTGATATTCTTCTAAATTATGATCCAATGGATGATGAACCCATGTGGGCTACCGACTGTGTTGTCGCTCCGACTCTCGGTTCTGCAATCACCATTTCTGAAACCGCAAACGAATTCTTCATTAAAGGTAACCACTTGACTCTCATCAAGGGAAACCAATTTGATGGTAGAACCAAAACTGATCCTCATAAACACATTTACGAATTCCTCAGAATATGTGATATATTTATATACAGAGACACCGAGAATGAAGTTGTCGCCTAATGATGTTTCCTCTATCACTCACTGGAGAAACAAAAACATAGGTGGACGAACTCAAAGAAGGAACTATCGAAACATGGGATGAACTTCAAATCGCTTTCATTAGCCGATTCTTTCCCCCAGATCTTTTTGACCGACTCCTCAGAGAAATCCGAGCCTTTTCTCAACATGAAAACAAATCCCTAACTGATGTCTGGCTTCGTATGAAGGAAATGCTCAAAAACTGCCATAGTCACAACCTGTCCAAAGGCAACATTATCAAAATTGTTTACCATGGTCTCAACGAAATAGCCCAAGAAGTTCTAAATGCCACAGCTGGTGGTATTTTCCTTTATAAAACTCCAAATCAAGCTTATCAGCTTCTCGAAGACAAAGTCTTACTCAAGCTCGACTAGGCTAAAAACCAAAAAACCAAATCCTCTTTTAAGAAAACCATTGCTCGAATAACAAAATTATGGCTCGAATGAATGCCATAACCATGAAAATGGATGCTCAGTATAAAGATTTTCAATCTTGTTCAAAACAATCAAACCTAGATGATGATGACATTCCCATGTCACGAGAAGAAGAAGCTAAATTTATGCAAATGTAACATACCATATTTAAGGTCACTATTTAATCCAAACATTACTTCTATTTTTATTTTTAAGCAAAGTCATTAATTTTACGTTTACCCGATTTGGTAGGAATTTCCCGTTATTAGCTTTAAGCGAGCCGTATTTGAAAATCTATTCCGTCTTCGTGTCTTAAGTGATTTAATATTCTCATAATACTCCCAAATGATTATAATTTATATCATTGTCATTTTCTGTTGTGTTTCGCGTGTACGTAAATTTCTTGCTTAAAACTTACTTTCTAAATTTTGATACTTACACTCTACACTTAAATTAAATACTTATAAACTAAAAATCAAAAAAAATATATAAATCCACCAATTTCTAGGCCCTATGGCCAGTTTTTCCCAACACCACACACCACCCATTTCACTTTTCTATAAACCATCATTTTTCCATTTCTCTATACATGCAAATCCTCTTCATTTCACCTAGTTTCAAAAAAAAGAAAATCTCCTCCTCCTCCTCCTTGTTGCTTCCGTACACCACCCTACCACCACCACCACTCTCACAAAAACTTTCTACTTATTTTTATCATCTTATCATCATCCTAAAACCCCTTGCAAAGTTTGGTAGATTTTCTTGAAGTTTTGAAGAAGTTATTGAAGTTTTAATGAAATTGTAATCAGACTAGGTAGGATCTTGGGTTCTTGTTATTTAGGGTGCATTGAACCCTATGATGAGTCAAGATTATGGTGATGGAGTAGTCTAACTCAGCCCCAAACAAGAAAAAGAAGCTTGTTGGTTATGATCTTCTTGTATAAATCCATATCTAGTAATGTAATTTCGTGATCTTATGATCTTTCTATTAATTTTAAATCCATGAAAATGGATGTTTGATTCAAGAATGCATGATTATTGATGTAAATGAGTTGTGATTATGAGCTTGATATGGCATTGCATGAGATTGGTTAGAGTTAGGATTGATGTTTGGATAGGTTTTAGAGTAAATATTTGGGACTGTTTTGAAACAGTAGCAAAAACGTGTTATAGCAGAAATATTTTGGCTTGGAGCCTATGATTAAATTACATTTCTGGATAGATATATGTCTTGGCATCATAGGATAGTTGGATGCCCAACCAACTCCTTGGGATGAGGGAGATATGGTCAAAATAAGAAAATAGGTCAAATCTGGACCTATGATTAGAAAACGAGTTAAACTCCAAGTTTTTGCAATAAAAGGTTAGGTTTTAAAGATTGGGTCAGTGGTATACATCTTAAGGAAGCTATATCATTTAGCCTCACCTTCATTGCTATCATGGTTTAGGAATTATGGCCATTTCCGTAAAGGGTAAAAAATTTGGAAACTTTCTGTTTTGGGTAACCAGGGGTAAAACAGTCTTTTCACATAGTTCTGAAACTTTGTAGATTATGAGTCTTACATTTTTGGAAACTAGACACAAAGAGCTTTCCAGGAGTGAAAGCCTCACATTTAGAACATTTGTGAGCTAGGAGATATGAGTCCATGAAGTCGAGTTAAAATCAGAAACTGAGTTTTTACGTCTAGTCTCAAAATTTAAAAACGTATAGTACACTTTGATAAAATAAAAATTAAAAGCCGAAACTTAGTAGGTGTTTATTTACCTATAAGACCAGATCACAAGTCATTTTGGGATTAAAAAGGACTTGGGGAAGTTCTAGTGGAATGCCATGCTTATCTCGGAAACACATCTCATGATCACTTGTTTAATTATTACGTATTATTTCTTTCTACGTACTAAGTCACGTCACGTCTTTTAGGAGGTACTTAGGAGTACTTCCCACTCGTTCGAGACTCATCATACTTCTGATCTAATTGTTCTCATGGTGAGTTCATAGCCTCACCTTTCTACTTATAAATGTTTTTATAAGCCCCGCGAGGGAGATACATGTTAGTTTTATAAATTGAACACAAGTGATTTTTGGTATGCTGGTCCCGATTGTGAACTAATTGCATAAGTACCTATTGCAGAAAGGCCCCTAATTTCATGCACTGTTAATTACCTATGATAGGTAAGTGCTAGTACATTAAGTAGATCTATTAGGCCGTGACTGCCCTGTCTGGGGTTGTGACATCCATGGCGCGATCACCCCTAAAGGACATTTTGTATTGAGAATTTCTTTAGGTATATTGTAATATTACCTAGTTGTGGGGCATTGGTTACATATTTATAATATGTTGGTTAACGTTTCAGTAGCATGAGCTTAATGCATTAGTGATTAAAACTTGTTTGATCCACATGTTTTCGATGATTAAAAATACTTGTGTTCACTCTTTATTTCATATAAACTCTATGGATTCACTCAACGTTTTCGTTGACTTTTTAGCATGTTTTATCTCAGGTAATCAAGGTTGATGGCTTGGAGTGGCGAATGGAGTTTAGCGCAAAATGTTTTGACTAAACTTGCTTTGGTTCCATTCATTAAAAACACTTTGTGTTATGGTTTTAAAAATTATATTATGTTGTTGTATGGTGACGATCTTGTAGACAAATTTTCGGCTTTGATCTTTCATGAATGGGACAATGTTATGTTTTAAGCGTCTATTTTGAGCTGTTCTTTATATTCTTATGTTGTTGTACTATGACTTAACACCGAAACTGTTGGTTCCGCTGCAAAATGAATTTGAGGGTGTTAAAGATTGGTATCAAGAGCCTAAGGTTATAGAGAACTAGGTCGTGTTTTTCAAAAACCTAAACTATAACTTTCTTTTTTTTCGTACGCTAAGACTCCTCGTTGCCCTCGTCCAAGTCAAGCTTATGATTCCTATTTAAGTACTTATGCACGTTTCGGGTGCATTGCTATTAAAATATTTATATGATAAATATTATGATATATTAAGATATATATCAAATATTATGCTTATTCAAAAAGCAGTGAAAAATTATATGCTTTAATTACATAAAAATGTAATTCATATACATAACAAATATTATCATTCATATTTGGTTTATTATCGATCATCACGTTCGTGTATGGAGCATTGTCATGCAATTGCATATTTGCATAAGTTATTATTCATATAATATTTTTTTTATAGTGACCTTATGTAATTATTTTTGCGTGATTTACAGATTATCATGGCAAACCTACCTCCTCCTAATCATGTTGCGGATCTTCCCGAAGATGATCCAGAAGAGCAACCTGAGCTCGCGCCCGAGCCTGACCATTTAAATGAATTTACACTTCACCAAATTCCTCAACCAGAGAGTAACATGAATGGATGGATACTCGAAGATGATGAAGAAGAAGAAGAGGAAGAAGATCCATAGATGGAAGAAGAAATGGAGGAAGAAGATGATGATGATGATGATGATGCTGAGGTCATCAACTCTTATGAGGAGGCTGATCCCCTCAACCTACCACCACCAGATTCAGACACCGAGTCCGAGGATATGGCAGTTGCTCCTACTCCTGATGATCATGAGCAGGAGGCTGAGGCTAATACTGTTGGTACCATCACTAGGGTACCATACTCTGTGCGCCCATTCTCGAGTACCGTCTATGTGGGTAGTGGACCTTCTCGGCAGGTTTTTGCTCCTGTCCCTACAGGAAGGGATGTCAACACTCTACATCGCCAGGTCAAGGGCCTTACTCAACAAATGTTTGACCGGGCTACCACTGAACACTCAACCCTGAAAAGGCTCAGTGTAATGGATAAATATTTGGCAGAATTCGACAGTGATTTAAGAAGTGAAATTAAGGGTCAACATGCACTCAGGAGGAATGTGTGTACGTTGGAAGATCAGGTTCGAGAGTTAGTGAAGGGAGACCGAGAAGAAAATAAGAAATTGAAGATGGTGTTAGAATCTACTCAGAGGAATTTGGATCGCTTGTCGTGGCACCACCATAATCTGAGACAGTGGTCCTTTGAGGTTCAGTGGCACCTACACCCATTCAGACATTATCGTGAAAGACCATATTTGGTATTTACTGCTCCAATAGCTCCTGTTGATCATACTGACCCTGATGATCCTTCTCCCCGTCCTACTCGTCGTCCTCGACATGATGATCCCTATGTCATGGTTAGAGATGCTGCCACTAGAGATGAGGGCGATGATGCTGCTACTACTAGTGACCCACAGCCGTCACATCCACCTGGATCCCTACATTATCATCTGTAGTGTAGGATCATGGTAGTCTCTTTATTTTGCTATCACTAAACTGGGCATGTCGGTTTATAGACTTGGTACTTATGATTGTAATGACTTTGGTCATGTTTTGGTAAAACAATGCAACCTTGTACTATCTTTGATTATCTATATGATGTGTTGTGATTTCTTTTGGGCTTGATTTTTTATACATGTGTGATTATTCTGTTTGCCTTGGAATTGATTGCTTATACATGTTATGGTTATACCATTGTTTGAATACTCATTGAGTTTTCTTCATGATATGACAGAATCATGCCACCAAGAACAATGACCCAAGCCGCCATTGAGAAGCTTGTCTCTGATAGGGTGGCTGCAGCACTTGCTCAGGATCGTGCTACAAGAGGAAACACTACTAGAGCCGGCGGATCCGGCGGTAATATCGGGGGAAATGCTCAAGGTCAAGGTGGGGCACCACCTGCTCGTGAATGTACATACTCGAGTTTCATGAAATGTAACCCCACTAGTTTCCACGGCAACGAAGGTGCTGTTGAGTTATGTCGTTGGTTCGAGAAAACAGAAAGTGTTTTCAGCATCAGCGAATGTGCAGAGAGAAACAAGGTAAAGTTTGCTGCGGCTACACTTCAGGGTCGAGCCCTGACATGGTGGAACTCTCAAGTCGCCACTTTGGGGCTTGAGGTGGTTAATGCAAAGTCTTGGAATGATATGAAAATAATGATGAGAGAAGAATTTTGTCCGCCAGAAGAGATACAAAGAATGGAAGTTGAACTGTGGAACTTGAGGGTGAAAGATTCCAATATATCTGCTTACACCCAAAGGTTCAATGAATTGGTCCTGCTATGCCCAGAAATGGTTCCGAGCGAAAAGAAGAAAGTGGAGGCATACTTACGTGGCTTGCCTGAAAACATTAAAGGAGAAACAACTTCTTCCAGACCTGTTGTTCTTAATGAGGCTGTCCGAATGGCTCATACCCTAATGGAGCAGAAGTTACAAGCCAAAGCTGAACGAATTGCAGAGAGCAACAAGAGAAAGTGGGAGAACAACAACAACAACAACGACAACCAGAGAAATTACCGGAATAACAACCGCCACAACCAGAACAACAATCAAAGACATGGGAATGCTAGGGCTCTGGCCACTACTCAAAATGCAGGAGCAAACCAAACTGGGGTTGCTTCAAAATGTAACCGTTATGAGATATGTCATTTTGGTCAGTGCCTACCAAAGTGCTACAATTGTGGGAAAATGGGACACAAGGAAAAGGACTGCAGAAGCAAGAATGTGGCTTCTGGTACCAATGCTCGATCTGCTGTAGTTTGTTACGAATGTGGTGAAAGAGGCCACAAGAGCAATGCATACCCAAAGATAGCTGATCGACAAGGTGGAAACGTGCGAGGTCAAGCGTTTCTCATCCGTGATGCCGAGCACAACCAGGGCCCGAATGTCGTGACTGGTATGTTCTTATTGAATAATCGTTATGTTACAATACTGTTTGATTAGGGGCGGATAAAAGTTTTGTGGATGTTTGACTTAGCCATGTACTAGATATTAAACCAGCCAAATTAAATACTAGTTACGAAGTCGAACTAGCCGACGGAAAAGTGGTAAGCACCAACACTGTTCTGAAGGGTTGTACTCTGAATTTACTTGACCACTTGTTTGACATCGATCTCATGCCAATATAATTGGGTACATTCGATGTAATAATTAGAATGGATTGGTTGGTAGAACGCGATGCCGTCATCGTGTGTGGTAAAAAAGAGGTACATGTGCCCTACAAGAACAAGACGTTAGTTGTTAAGGGTGATAGTGGTGCATCACGATTAAAAGTGATATCCTGCATTAAAGCAAGAAAATACATAGAAAGGGGATCCCAGTTGTTCTTAGCCCAAGTGACAGAGAAAGAACCGTCAAAGAAACAGTTGCAAGACGTGCCAGTGATTCGTAACTTTCTTGAGGTGTTTCCGGATGATTTGCCAGGACTCCCACCACCTCGACAAGTTGAATTTAGAATTGAGCTTGTGCCCGGAGCCGCACCTGTCGCCCGTGCACCATACCGTTTGGCACCGTCTGAATTGAAAGAATTGTCGGACCAATTGAAAGAATTACTAGAGAAAGGGTTTATTCGCCCGAGCTCTTCACCTTGGGGAGCTCCAGTGTTGTTCGTTAAGAAGAAGGACGGATCATTCCGTATGTGCATCGATTATCGCGAGCTAAATAAGTTGACAGTCAAGAATCGGTATCCACTCCCGAGGATTGACGACCTGTTTGATCAACTTCAAGGTTCCAGTGTATACTCAAAAATTGATCTGCGGTCTGGTTATCACCAACTCCGAATTAGAGAAAAAGATATCCCCATTACGGCTTTTCGGACTAGGTACGGTCACTATGAATTTCAAGTAATGCCGTTTGGTCTAACCAACGCTCCTGCGGTATTCATGAATCTAATGAATCGAGTGTGTAAGCCATACCTCAATAAATTTGTGATCGTATTCATTGATGACATACTTATCTACTCCAAGAATAAAGAAGAGCACGAAAGTCATCTAAAGATCTTTTTTAGAGTTACTCAAGAATGGAGCAATTATCTGCCAAAATTCGAAGTGCATTTCTTTTTTTTTTTTTTTTTTTTTTTTTTTTTTTTATTTTTTTTTTTTTATTTTGGCTTGAGTCGGTGCAATTTCTCGGTCACGTGATCGACAACAAAGGCGTTCACGTGGATCCTGCAAAGGTTGAGGCTATCCGAAATTGGTCTGCACCGACAACACCGAAAGAAGTCAGACAATTTTTGGGTTTAGCCGGATATTACCTGATGATCTCATTGAGGGTTTTTTCGCTTGCTTACTAAGCCTCTAACTAAATTGACCGAGAAGAACAAAAAGTATGAATGGGGTACGGAAGAAGATGAGGCATTCCAAACTTTGAAGCAGAAGTTTATGTCGTCCTATCTAGCCTTGACTGAGGGAAACTGAAAACTTCGTTGTGTACTGCGATGCGTCACACAAAGGTTTTGGAGCTGTTCTCATGCAGAGGGAAAAGGTAATAGCATATGCCTCTCGACAACTGAAGAAACATGAGGAAAACTACACGACCCATGATTTAGAACTGGGTGCTGTAGTGTTTGCACTTAGACTCTAGAGACATTATTTGTATGGTACTAAGTGTACTGTGTACACAGATCATAAGAGTCTACAGTACATTTTAGATCAAAAAGAACTCAACATGAGACAACGGCGATGGATTGAACTTTTGAGTGACTATGATTGCGAAATCCGTTACCATCCTGGTAAGGCCAACGTAGTGGCCGATGCCCTGAGTCGAAAGGACAGAGAACCAATAAGGGTTAGATCTTTGGTAATGACGGTACACACCAATTTACCTGAGAAAATACTCAACGCTCAGACTGATGCAATAAAAGAGGAAAACGTGAAGGCTGAAAATCTTGGAAGGCGGGATCAAGCGATATTTGTGAGACGCCGCTTCAGATGGAATTTCAATGCTTTTTAAAGGGCGAATTTGGTTACCATTAGTTGGTGGATTAACGTGGATTTGATCATTGCAGAATCGCAACAATCTAAGTTATATCCATCCACCCGGGGTCGGACAAGATGTATCAGACTTAAGAAGCTTACTGGTGGACAACATGAAGGTGAGATCGCCACCTATGTCCAGTTAATGTTTACCTGTGCCAAGTAAGGCTGAGCACCAAAAGAAGCCATCCGGTCTACTTCAACAACCTGAAATCCCAGAGTGGAAGTGGGAGAAAATAACCATGGATTTCGTCTCAAGACTTCCAAGAATGCCAAGTGGTTATGACTCCATCTGGGTTATTGTTGACCGATTAACCAAATCTGCTCATTTCTTGCCGATGAAGAAGACTGACAGCATAGAAAAACTCACCCAATTATACTTAAAAGAAATTGTATGTAAGCATGGCGTACCTACGTCAATTATCTCTGATAGAGATAGTTTGTTTTCATTAAGATTTTGGAAATCACAGCAAGAAGTAATGGGAACCCAACTGGATATGAGCACCACTTACCACCTAGAGACAGATGGTCAAATCGAGAGAACTATTCAAACGCTGGAGGACATGTTACGAGCATGCGTAATTGATTTTGGTAGTAGCTGGGATCGACACTTACCATTGGTCGAATTCTCTTACAATAACAGTTATCATGCGAGCATCAAGGCTGCGCCATTTGAAGCTTTATATGGGCGAAAGTGTAGATCGCCAGTTTGCTGGAGTGAGGTTGAAGATAGCCAACTCACTGGCCCAGAATTGATCCAAGAGACAACAGAAATGATTGTTCAAATCAAGAATCTGTTGATAACTGCCAGAAGTTGTCAGAAAAGTTATGCGGACGTCAGACGCAAACCGATGGAATTTTAAGTGGGTGATATGGTCATGTTAAAGGTATCGCCTTGGAAGGGCGTAATTCACTTTGGGAAACGTGGTAAGCTGAGTCCACAGTACATTGGGCCATTCAGGATCATAGAAAGAATTGGTCCCGTGGCATACAAGCTGGAGCTTCCTGATAAACTCCGTGGAATTCATAACACCTTCCATGTTTCGAATCTCAAGAAATGTCTAGCGGATGAAAACTTGGTTATCCCACTTGAAGAGATCCAACTTGATGAAATATTACACTTTATTTAAGAACCAGTAGAAATCATGGACCGCGAAGTGAAGCAGCTCAAGCAAAGTAGAATTCCTATTGTCAAAGTTCGATGGAATTCAAGGCGAGGTCTAGAATATACTTGGGAGCGAGAAGATTTCTTCAAAAGAAATTACCCTCATCTTTTATCGAGTAATCAGAAGACAAGAATGAGGAATCGAGCATCGGGACGGCGCTCCCATAAGGAGGGGATGATGTAACATTCCGTATTTAAGGTAACTATTTATTCTGAACTTTATTTCTATTTTTATTTTAAGCAAAGTCATTAATTTTACGTTTACCCGATTTGGTGGGAATTTCCCGTTCTTAGCTTTAAGTGAGCCGTATTTGGAAATCTATCCCATCTTCGTGCCTTTAGTGGTTTAATATTCTCATAATATTCCCCTATGATTATAATTTACATCATTGTCATTTTCTGTTGTGTTTCGCGTTTACGTAAATTTCTTGCTTAAAACTCGCGTTTTACCTTAAAACTTACTTTCTAAATTTTTATACTTACACTACACTTTAAATTAAATACACAACAAATAAAATTTTTTTTTATATAAAAACCATAAAGCTAGCCCTATGGTCGGTTTGCCCAACACCACACACCACCTATTTTCAAGTTTATATAAAACCATTATTATCTTTTCTCCCCATACATGTAAACTCTTACATTTTACCTAGTTTAAAAAAATTCAAAATCTCCTTCCTCCCTACTCCTTTTTGCTGCCGAAATTACCACCACCACCACCATCATCATACAAAATTTCTCTACTCCTTTTAGGCATCACAACATCATCCTAGAGTTGCTTGCAAAGTTTGGTAAATTTTCTTGAAGATTTGAAGATGTTATGGATGTTTTATTGAAGGGTTTCATTAGGGTTTTCTTGGGGGAAATATTAGTGATATTTAGGAGGGTTAGAGGCATTTTAATCTTTGGTCTTGGTGTCTCCTTTGGTTCGAAATCAGCCCTAGAGTAAGAAGGGTGTTCTTGTTTTTGATTCTCTAGCCTAAATCAACTCCTAGTAAGATCTTCTCTTTATTTTTAATTTTTCTTTTAATTTTAATCCATGAAAATGGATGTTTGATTCTGGAAATGCATGTTTATATGATGATGAGTTGTGTTTAAGAGCTTGGTATGGCATTGCATGTGATTGGTTAGAGTTAGGATTGATGTTTGGATGGGTTTTAGAGTAAATAATTGGGACTGTTTTGAAACAGTAGCAAAAACGTGTTATAGCAGAAATATTTTGGCTTGAAGCCTATGATTAAATTACATGTCTAGATAGATATATGTCTTGGCATCATAGGATAGTTGGATGCTCAACCAACTCCTTGGGATGAGGGAGATATGGTCAAAATGAGAAAATAGGTCAAATCTGGACCTATGATTAGAAAACGAGTTAAACTCCAAGTTTTTGCAATAAAAGGTTAGGTTTTAAAGATTGGGTCAGTGGTAGACATCTTAAGGAAGCTATATCTTTTGGCCTCACCTTCATTGCTATCATGGTTTAGGAATTATGGCCATTTCCGTAAAAAAAATTTGGAAACTTTCTGGTTTGGGTTACCAGGGGTAAAACAGTCTTTTCACATAGTTATGAAACTTTGTAGATTATGAGTCTTACATTTTTGGAAACTAGACTCAAAGATCTTTCCAGGAGTGAAAGCCTCACATTTAGAACATTTGTGAGCTAGGAGATATGAGTCCATGAAGTCGAGTTAAAATCAGAAACTGAGTTTTTACGTCTAGTCTCAAAATTTAAAAACGTATAGTACACTTTGATAAAATAAAAATTAAAAGCCGAAACTTAGTAGATGTTCATTTACCTATAAGACCAGATCACAAGTCATTTTGGGAGTAAAAAGGATTTGGGGAAGTTCTAGTGGAATGCCATGCTTATCTCGGAAACACATCTCATGATCACTTGTTTAATTTTTACGTATTGTTTCTTTCTACGTACTAAGTCGCGTCACGTCTTTTAGGAGGTGCTTAGGAGTACTTCCCGCTCGTTCGAGACTCGTCATACTTCTGATCTAATTGTTCTCTCGGTGAGTTCATAGCCTCGCCTTTCTACTTATAAATGTTTTTATAAACCCCGCGAGGGAGATACATGCTAGTTTTATAAATTGAACACAAGTGATTTTCGGTATGCTGGTCCCGATTGTGAACTAATTGCATAAGTACCTATTGCAAAAAGGCCCCTAATTTCATGCACTGTTAATTACCTATGATGGGTGAGCGCTAGTACATTAAGTAGATCTATTGGGCCGTGACTGCCCTGTCTGGGGTTGTGACATCCATGGCGCGATCACCCCTAAAGGACATTTTGTATTGAGAATTTCTTTAGGTATATTGCAATATTACCTAGTTGTGGGGCAAATGATTACATATTTATAATATGTTGGTTAACGTTTCAGTGGCATGAGCTTAATGCATTAGTGATTATAACTTGTTTGATCCACAAGTTTTCGATGATTAAAAATACTTGTGTTCACTCTTTATTTCATATAAACTCTATGGATTCACTCAACGTTTTCGTTGACTTTTTAGCATGTTTTATCTCAGGTAATCAGGGTTGATGGCTTGGAGTGGCGAATGGAGTTTAGCGCGAAATGTTTTGACTAAACTTGTTTGGTTCTATTCATTTAAAACACTTTGTGTTATGATTTTAAAACTTATGTTATGATGTTGTATAGTGACGATCTTTTAGACAAATTTTCGACTCTGATCTTTCATGAATGGGACAATGTTATGTTTAAAATGTCTCTTTTGAGTCGTTCTTTATATTCTCATGTTGTTGTGCTATGACTTAACACCTAAATTGTTGGTTCCGTTGAGTAATAAATTTGGGGGTGTTAAATTTAAAAGATCATAAACTCGAATCCAACCTCATCATTGATTTATATAAAGGTTTAGCCCTCTTTTAATTTTTGAACTTAAAGATGATTAATAACAACTATGTTATCATAAAACTTTGGTTCATTGAAAATCGTAAGCAAAACACATCAAACAACACCTACCCGAGACCCTTAAAGGGATCTTGAAGCTGTTGCTACACTTGTTTGGTGCTCAGTCGAAAAGGAATTGAATAAAAAAATGGTTTTAATTGAGATTCGTTTCAAAGGTGTTGGCTTTTGTGGGTGATTCATTTTATTTGTTTAGGAGATTACGGTGTATTGGTGAAGGAGATATGGATTGAGTTGAGTTCCATTCGGCTCTTCCAAGAATCATACAAGTGTTTTTCAAGCATTGGTGGTTTGTTTTCTCCTCCTGAAAGAAGTGACTTATCGGCAAGAGTCGTCATTGTGGTATCAAAAAGATTACATATTGATCGATCGGTGGTAGAAAGAAATTGTGTTTGGTTATGTGATTGTTGAGTCTTGAAAGGAAACTACACTGGATTTTACAATTCTCGACAAAACCGGGAAAAACAAATTAGTGTTTCACGGGATTTTACAAGTCATATAAAGAACCGTATAATTTTAGAAATTTGAAACTTTGGTGTCCTTCTAGTTCGGTTATCAAAGAAAACCTTGTTCGGTCCTTTTTGTTCGGTTGTTAAAGAAGATCTAGTTCGGTTGATCTTGTTCGGTTCCAACTAATGGTTACTAGTTCAGTTGATCTTGTTCGGTTCCAACTAAAGTGACTAGTTCGGCGTACTCGTTCGGTTTACTCGTTCGGTTCCAACATACAACACACTAGTTCGGTTATAACTACTACAAAACCCAAATTTTCAAAACTCAAAAAGACACATTTTTGAATGGTTTTTAGCAAAAATTCTTGTCCAACTAGTGTTACTAACCCTATAGGAACAATAAAAATGAAAACTTTAAGGTTTTTAAGCCAAAAAATTTTGAATCACTATTTTACTCTTTGTAAAGGTTTTTGAACACAAATCAAACACAAAAGCTAAACACACCACTCAATGGCTCTTGATACCAATTAAAGAAACTTGTAATCTAATGATCTACCAAGAACAAGAGAGAGATGCGGGTTGTGATGTTTAGAGAGAGAGAGTGATGGAATGGATGATGTTCTTACTATATGGAAAATATGGAAAATGAAACAACCAACCCTCTCCAAGGCTAGGAGAGGGCTTATATACTTACATGATGGCCGACCCATGGGCTATGATGGGCTTCCCATGGGCCTTGGGCCGGACTGGATTACTAATCTAATCATTACACTAACTACGGGCTAAGACTATTACAACTTCGAAGTGGCCGACACTTTTTGTGTTTCCAACACTTTTGGCCACTTTATGCTTAATTGTATGTGACTAAATACCCAAAAAAATATGCTTTGTGTGACTAAATATTCTAAAAGGCCACACAAACATAAAATTCATGTGGCCATTGGATGAACAATAGTCACATAAAATACCCATTTCTTCACTTTAAACAGCATATGGTCACACTTATTAACACTTTTGGCCACTTTATGCTTAATTGTATGTGACTAAATACCTAAAAAATGCTTTGTGTGCTTGTACAACGTTTACGGTCACACTTATTAACACTTTTGGTCACTGTTTTTTAATGGATACGGACACTAACTAAAAAATGTGACCATAAACACCATACGGCCGCGCGACCTTTTGTCACACACATTTGAAAACGCATGTGTGACTATATGTATATCGTCATCTTCACACTTTTTTGGTGTAGCTGATTGATGACTTTCACACCATATATATATATATAATATATAATAAAATATAAAATATATATATATGTCTAAAAATCAACAAGATCAATGATACCGAGAAGTAGTATAGAGTGTTCCCGGGTCGTTTATCCCCAACGAGGCTGGAA
>BQNB010002690.1:72197-119328 GCA_026074375.1 Tanacetum coccineum
ATACAAACCTGCTCAAAACTTAATCAAATTGAAAAATCAAACTAACCAAAATAATTTGCACAATTCAGTTTGACTTTAAGAGGTCAAACTGCTTTAATCCAAACACACCTTTAACATCCATAGAAGCCTTTTTAACTTGCTAAATTGAAATCTAGAGACTAAAACTTAATAACCAGATGATAAACAGCTTATAGCAAACCTAATTAGCAAACCTAAGCAAATTATAAGACAGTTTAATAAGCTATAAGCTAAATTACTCTATTTTTGGATTTTTAATGATTTTTAAGACAAATTATGAAAATCTAAGAACTATACTACTAAAGCCTAAAACAGATTATAAATCAAGTTCAATAAGCTAAATAAGACAAGTTTAAGCACCAATAAGTAATCATTTAAGAAAAATAAACTAGATTACACTAAGAAATTTAAAACAGGAAGAGTAAAGGGAAACTTACAACCTGCCTTAGCTAAATAAAGGTAAAATTCTGCTCAAATGAGCATCAACAGCTCTAGCTTATCCTTATGGATAAGCTAGTAAAGTCCTTGGAAGCTCTTCCATTTTTAGCTTTCCTTCCATAAGCCTTATATCCAAATAGCCAAGGTTTTTAAAGTTAAAGTAGATTAAAGACTAATTGAGCTTAACCTGAGCTTATAGACTCAGATAAGCTTGTAGAGAGCTTGTGAGAATAGCTTATGAAACATTTGATCAAAATATTTGAGATTTTTATAAAAAGCTTATAGGTAAACAAGTGATGAAACTAAACTTATGATTCTATTAATGCTAAAAACAGATTACAAGATTTGAAAGATGAAATTACAAAGACTGAAATTTACATTTAAATGAAAAATAAGCTAAAAGCTAAAATAAGCTATTCTAAAAGCTACCCTAGATACATGTGTGTGTGAGAGTGTGTGGCTATATATAGCCTGTCTTTGAAGCTTCTAGTCCTCTTGGTAGTTACACGCTCCTAATCATTATAGCCCTTGATCACTCTTCAATAATTGATTCTTCAATACAAGCCGTTGGATTCGATTGTCTCACACGGATTGCCAGCGTGGCAATCCATGATTGTGACACCTTTGTGCTTCTTTTGAGAGTAAGAGGAGTATAAATTGCTTCATTCCTTCTGCTTTCTTCAATCCAACGTGGCATTCCTTCTTGGGTATTGGCCAATGAGTGGCTTAAGTGATGTTTTAACCCTGCCATGTTGTACTTTGACACCTGAATTACCCTTTCTAGCCCTCAATTTAAACATGCCCTTTGATTTGACCTTGGGTAAAACGGGGACGATGGGTGAACAGTGGTAAAACCACTTTTCCCGCTTCTTTTTCTTTTATAAAGGTTGCGTTTAATTGTGTTGACCCGGGCTTATTTTTTCTTTGACTTGGGTTTGGGCCAGGTTATAAGGGATTTGGGCCTGGGTTGTGGAATTTGGTTTTATTATAGAAAGATAACGGTCGTTATCTTTTATTAATAAAACGATAATGACTGTTAGGGCATTTAGGGTTTGTTTTGTAATATGGTTTAGCATGAAGGGCTATTTTGGAGATTTTGGATTTTGTCTTTTTCATAAAGTTGACCAGGGGTTTGACTGAGGGTTGACTTGATAGCATTCTCCCGACTCTTTGTGTGCTCTTCTATTCCTGTGTCTGTGTTTGCCCGGTTTTTGACCGTTTTCTTGTGATTTTTGCTTTATCCGTACCTACATAATAAGAAAGACAAAACAAGCAATATACAAGCCTTTAATGCACAATTTTGGTCTTTTTAAGGTTTATTTTGATATAAAATGGATATGTGTTTTCACACATATCAAAATTCCCCAAACTAAGCGATTGCGTGTCCTCACGCAATATTACATGCTTTATAACCAAATACCTCAAAACTTCCCCAAACTAAACCTTTGAAAAGTAGCAAAGATTTTCGTGGAGAAAGTTAAGAAATCACAAGTTATAAAACACCCCTATTTCCCATTTTTCTAAAACTTTTCATTTTTTTATTATAATATAATTGAGATTATTTCGACTTTCGTTATTTCCATAACTGTTAGGGATCATAGAACAAGATGCATTTCGAATCCGAGAATGCCCCAAAAAGGATAAATTCATCGTTCCCGACTTTTCACTTATCCAAACCAAGCTTAAAACAAAATCACAGCTAAATATCAGTAAGGATGCTAACACTACTCATATTTGCAACTTGTGAACTTTTTACTCCCGACATTTATTATATCTTAAGTGAGTGTGCTATCTTGAATTTCAACCATGGATCAACTTTTTGCAACATACTATGCTTTACGTTCCACCTTAGAATAATGAGTTTAAAGGCGAGATCATCCCATGTAGCGACTTTCGTCTCGGCACATCCCAACCTTGCGGCTAAGTGACCAGGCTTTTGACACCCCACAGAGACTAGTATCGGGACTCACGGACCTTAGGTTTCAAAAACTCTCAGGTTTCCCGAATATTCATAGCTTATAAAATAGAATAGTCAAAGTGCAAAAGCATATTTGAATTTAACAAAAAGAAGTCAATTTATTAATTTAATTTAACTATTTAGACATTTATGCAATTGTAACCCTCGACCTTTTAGAAGGCTGCAACATCGGTTGTGAGCCGGCAAGATGCAGCAAACTTTTATCAGTCTCGGATCTTTATTCTTACTATGGGCTTTCTTTAGAAGACTACCACATCGGTTATGAGCCGGCAAGAGGTAGTAAACTTTTATCAACCCACAACTTTTATTATTATATTTATTTTTTATCATTTTATATTATTATTTTTTTTATAAGACTTCTTTTTGAAAAATTCAAGTATAAATTTGAACTAAGACTAAAATTTTTGCTATATATTACATAAAAAATTGTTGATTTAAGTTTAATCTCCAAAAACAGCACGTATATTAATCTGGTTAAGAGCTTATGGGAGAAAAAGCAACAAGTTACATACATGAGCTCTTAAGATTTCCAAATAATCTTTGTTTAGCATCCTACTCATACTTAACTCTATCATTTTTCGTTCTTCGCAAATTAGCAAACGCTTAGCCTAAAAGTTAAGGAACAGGCTAGAGCTCAACACGCTCGATCGGGTCAAAATTTACTCTTATTCTTACCCAGCAAGAAAGTCAAAATTGCGACAAAAACACTTATTTTATTTTTATATTTTTCTACAAATAAAACTTAAAAATTTAAATGTTTTGAAATTTTTGCTATTTTTGCGGGAAATCGAGGTACGTGAGAACAAAACAATAAGTAGGCAACATCAAATCGATATATTCCCTCCCCAAACTAAAACGAAACATTGTCCTCAATGTTTAAAGGTGGGTCTCTACGCAAATCTAAGCCGTTTATTAATTATGCAAAGATAAACGTGAATCGATAAGATGAAAGGATATCGGATTTCCCCAAACTAATTGCAAACAAAGGCTAGGAAGATCGAGTGGACCGGGATGAAACACCGAATACGAGAGTCTTCAGAAAAGTTGGATTTATCCTGCAAACAATCACAAGCACAAACAACAAACGCAAAGAACGGAAGAGTATAAGCCTCCTCACACACATTAGAAACTAGAAAGAAAAATAGAAAATGGATAAGCATGGGGTGCCTCCCACGAAGCGCTTTGTGTTTGGTAACCGAGTCACATAGCTTGACTCGATCCCTGAATTCATTTGTCCTTAGGGAGAGTGTGGAGATCCTGGACTTCCTTTGGTGGCAAGTCCCCTTCGAAGTAATGCTTCACACGATGACCATTCACCTTAAAGTTTGGACCATCAGGTTGAGATAAATCAATAGTTCTGTATGGAAAAACTTTGGTGATGGTGAAAGGTACCGACCAACGAGTTTTAAGCTTTCTAGAGAATATCTTAAGACGAGAGTTGAAGAGTAAAACTCGATCACCAACATTGAAAATGCGGTGGTTAAAATCTTCATCATTCTTCATGGCTGTATCGGGCTTAAAATTTAAGCAAACGTCTGGTGGTTCCGGCGGAGGATGAGGAGATGATGGTTCAAGGATAGATGACTCATTTTCGGGGAGGAAAGTAGAATTATCTTCATCTTCGGAATCATCATTCTCAACACCTGGTGGAATTAAATCATCTGGAACGAGGAATATATCGATCTCTTCTTGAACGGGGTCACTATCCTCAACGGGGATAAGAGATACGGGAAGAGACTCGATAATTGAACTTGGATTAGTATGAACATTTTCCGGTGACCGGGAAGTTAAAATCTTACAAAGTACTGTCATAAGACTAAGATATTCCTCATGTTCACGAACAATCCTTGAAGGAAGTGTTAAAAGTTCATCGGCGAACTCATGGTGAAGAGGATCATTCCTTGGAGAAAAAGTAATCGAAGAAATATGGATGGATTCATTTTGTTTTGGTTCATGATCGGAAATCACTTCGGGAGCGAGATTATGGGTGGTATCATCACTAAGCAGACTCTCAAGAAAAATTACGTCTCCTTCTGAATCAAAATATCCTTCCTCAAAATTAGAAGAACCTTCCATGGCTAGAAAAGCATCGATCTCATCAATATCGACTTCTGGATCAAAACTCTCAACCTTATCGGAAAAAGATGTGTTAAGGAAAACTGGCTCATCGGAATTTGAAACGTTGAAGTTCTCGTTTTCGTCATCTTCATCTTTCTCGTTAAAGAGAGGATTTACGTTGCTAGAAGTGAAGTTGTCATCAAATTCAAAAAGAGGGTTTGAATAAACTTGAAAATTTTCTTCATGAACGCCTTTTTTAAGAAGAGTGAATTCATCAGCGAACTCCTCAAGATTATCACTAGTCTTCACCGGAGAAGAACTAGGAGGAAGAGCATCGGAATGATTAGTGGTACTGCCACTAAATGGCTCATATTTCAAAAAATCAATTACAGAAATAGCGTGAGCAAATTGCTTATTCTTGCTTTTCTCCAATTTTCAAGCATAGATAGACAAGTTTCATCACTTCCTACTCTTAATGTTAATTTTTCTCATATAAATCATGAGAGCTTATTGTGCGTGCGAAGGAAAGGTCTCCCTAAAATAATAGGCACCCATCACTCTGGGTCTGGTTTCAAAATTAAACACAACAAAATCAGCGAGAATTTGAATCCAGTCCAACTCTAACTACAACATCCTCGGCTATACCCATTGGGTGCGTAACAGAATGGCTAGCAAGCTCGAGTGTCATTCGGGTGGGCTTCAAAGCTCCAAGCCCAAGTTGCTTGTAGATAGAATGAGGAAAAAGATTTATGCTAGCTCCAGAATCGGCTAAAGCATTAGTCCTATCAAGTTCTTATAGAGCACACGAAATAAGAAATTTTCTGGGATCTTCGAGTTTCTCAGGAACTTTGTTTAAGATGATATGCAAACATCCACATATATGGTTTTGGATGGCGATTCTTCAAGTTTCTCTTCTCCTTTGGTTTCTCAATAAAATGCTTAACCATTTGTTGACTTATGGGCATTTCGATGCGAGCATCTTTTAACAACCAATTTCTAAACGAGTTTTTTAAACAACCTTCATAAAACATCTGCGCTTGCTGACTACTGGTGTATCTTTCTCTCAGCACTTCATCCTCTCGGATATGGAATGTAGGTTGATATAATCAGGCTCTAGGAATTAGTCACATGAACATTTTTCTTAGCCTTTGGTTTTTGGAAATTTCTAATAAAAATAGAATTTGTTGTTCCTGCCAGAGTGGGACTTGTGCGTATTCTTCGGAACTTGAGTTATTGCACTCTTTGTCCTTACTTCTCCGGGTTGCGTTAGGGTTTCCATAGAGGAGTAAAACAATGGTGTATGAACAAGAGGAGTGCGAAGTCCTTCACAAGTTTTTACCACTTCGTGTGGTGATAACATTAACATGCTCGTGAGGGTTATTACGTTTGACTTGGAAGAGTAACCCTGAATTTAAGACAAGCGGTTTGGAAGTTATAATTTAAAAGCATTCCTTAAATATATCATCTGGGTTTTGTAAACCTTGGCCTTGAATTTGCATATTCCTCAATACAGCATCATAGCCTTGACATCATTCTCAGAAAATCGGTCTTTGAAACACTTTCATTTGTTGAAGTAGGAGCATGATAAACTGGTGTTGATTAGTTTGTAATTGTAAAACTTGTCCTTGAGTGAAGTTATTTCCAGGTTTGATTGAATTAGTTCCTCCCTCGTTTTTTGTTGAAAGTTAAAATTTTTTTTTTCCCTTGATTCTGATTGAAACGGTTTTTGGATTGTTTTGAAATCAGAGAAAAACCAGAGGTCGGATTTGGTTTGAAACTCATCGGAGGTCTAGGAGTTGGTACCAGTCCTTTATTAAAATTGGCTGGCAGCAGCTTGTGAGAACGTACTCTCTGAATGTTGTCTCGATAAAACATTGCCATCGGATGGCTGGACAGTTTCTATAAGAAATGAGCACCTCCACAAGTTACCACAAGGACTCTGCTCGAACTGCTTTACGAGTGCAGGAGCTTGGCTTTTTGTTTGTCGAAAGCCTAGTCCTTTATCAAATTCTTAAGTTCAAGACTTCGGTTGTAAGAGCACAACATCTGGTGAAACTTACTTCGGGGTAATGAATTCGAACACTCATTTTAGCAAAGCAACGACGCTCTGCCTTGTCTCGTGAATAACGAACCTTGGATTTACTCTCAGATAATCCCAAGCAGTCACGAGGCATCTTATCCAAAAAGTTTCCCACTACCCTTGCAGAATCAATGAATCATGATCATAGCATTTAAAGCAGTGTAAAACGTATCTAACGATGTAATTTCAAAAATCCGTGATGTGGCATGCTCCGAAGAAGGTATCCATTAAATCATCCCAAGCCTCATAAAATGATTCGTCAAATCTTTGTTGAAATCTCATAATTTCGTTACAAAAATTTGTCGGTTTTGAAGGAGGAAATAATTGATTAATGAATTTTGAAACAAGATCATCCCATGTCAAAATTAATCGAGGAGGTGCCTTTTTCTACCATATCCGGGCTGAACCTTCAAGAGAAATCGAAAAAGCAGAAGCGTAATTGACGTGCTCGGGATATTCGGGAATCCCTACTCATTGTTGAAGTGAGTTTATTAAAATAACGGATTGTGAGCATGGATCCTCTTTATCATGTCCGAAAAAACTGTATGTTTTGAACAAGATTGATCAAACCATGTTTTAAAAAAAACGCAAAGTTAGCATTGACTTCGGGAATTACAATTGCTTCTCGTACCCCCTCGGTGGGTGCTTGGGCAATTGTCCTGTCCCGGTTTCAGCCATCGGAAACTGAAACGGGAGGATTAAAAAGAGTTCTTCTAAAAAAATGGTTGAACACAACATCCGGTAGGGCTTGTTGTTGATGTTACTGGTGCGGGTTTGAAACATTGCGCATGCACAAAGTAAAAAAGAAAATTTAAACTAATTTTTATTTTTATTAAAACACAAGAAAAAAGAAAAAAACAAAAAAAAGCAAAAAAAAACGATGAATAAAAAAAAAAAAAAGAAAAAAAACCAAAAGCCACTGAAGAACAACATGGAAAACCAAAAAACGAAAAAAAACCAATAAAAGAACACAAACACACCAAACAAACACCAACAAAAAACCACCTACACCCATCAATACCCCGCCCGATAACGAAAACAACTTAAACTAAAAACTCCCCATTACTTATAACGGTAGCTCTTAAAAGAATTTACTTTTTAAAGGTGAAGACCGTTATTTCCATAAAATGAACTAAATTGGTAAGTTTTTAAATCTTTGATTCGAGTTGGGAACTTATTATGGATAATACCTCAATTGAAGGTATTATTTGTTGGTGTTCTTTTACCAACTTTGTTTATTTTATTTTTTTTATGGACAGTTTTTTTTTATATTTGTGATTTTTTTTTAAATGATAAAATCTAACACACGTAAAATATAATATATAATAAATGATGGAAAATTACCAGATTACCCTTGAGGACAAAGGTAAAAAAGGAAAATTCACACAAATATATATAATATAATATAATATAATACGTATATTTACCAAAAAGTATGATTCCCGGGTCGTTATCCCCAACGACTTATGAAATTGAATTAACGTTTGAAGCTCGGACAATGATTTGAATGATTTTCAACTTTTTGATTGATTTTCTATGACTAAAAACAATTAAATCAAATAAATGCAAATAAAATAACTAAACATGCAGACGAAAAACGGAAATGACAAAATAAACCCTAATTAGCACCTTAACCTAGAATTTGAATTAATAATCTAATTCTATGAGTAAAAATAAAGGAATTTGCAAAATTTGAAAACTTAATGATAAAATTTGAAAGAAATCACAAAAACGAATAACGGGAATTAAAAACCGAGCCCAAAAAGCTAAAATGCTCAAAAATAAACCTACGAGAGTTGAACTAATTTTCCTACGTTCTAAATGATAAAAGAAAATTTTCTAAAAAAGATTTATATTTTTTTGATTATTATTCTATTTTTTATGATTTTTTAAAGTTTTTAATGAAAATAAATGTTTAAAAATACTAAACGAACTATAAGAATTCTAGAAAAATGACAAAAAATAGCTTAAACTAATTAAATCCTAGAAAAAATAAGTCCGATGTCACAGCTTATCAAATAAGCCGCGAAATAAGCTTAAACAGTTTAATAGGCTTATTGGGCTAAAAAGTGTATAAAGAATTAATTGTGCAAGGGTCTTATGAAAAAGACCCAAGGGCACAGTGGTAGGGAGTGTGTTGTGTGTGTTTATAAAAGGGTTGAGGTGTTGAGGTCGGGGGGTTCGAGTCTTGCTCACCCCCGACTTCCACTTCCCTTTTTTTCGGTTTTTATAAAAAAAACTTAAAGAACAAAAGTTGTTAAACACCCAAAGATAAGCAAACTTTAATAAAAGCAATATAAGCTGAAACTCAAAATTTAGCTTAAACATAGCTTATAAAGTTGTTGTCTCAGAAATAAGATTTTAAAAACCTAAAAGCTACTTTTCATTTAAAGGCTTACACACTACTCAAATTAAGCTCAATTGAATCAAAAAAGATGTCCTAGATAGCTTATGATATACAGAAGCTAGGTTTGACAAGCTAATTGTCCTAATAACACTGAAAGACTACTAATTCTATAGATCAAAACTGCTAACTCAGGAAAAGTATTAAAAGGCTCAAAATCAAATTAAGCTAAAATCCTCATTAAGCTACTACTGAACTTAAGCTATTGAAAACTTAACAAACTACTTATAAGCTATGAATCCAATTCATAAAAACAATACTACAAGCTAGAAATCTAAATTTAGAAGCTAATTACTAGTTTACCAAACTGTTTTTTTGGCTTTTTTGAGGTTTTTTATGAACTTTAGAAGCTAATGTACCCTATTAAACAAGCTAGAAATTTAAAATTAAGACTTAATCTATTTTAACCTATATCTAATCTATAAACTAACTAAATTTTAAAATCTAAATCCTACTAAAACTATCTTAAACGATATTGAAAGAAACAGCAGTAGTAACTGCTGTTTACTATCTCCACTGAATGCAATTACAAAAAGGTAAAACCAACTTGCAGTGTCCTTAAGGGAACAAACCCGTACTATACACCCTTATTGGTGGTCTAAACCTCCACATAATCAAGATCCACTCAATAAAGGCTTGGATCAAGTTTTAAGAAGCATAGGAAAGGAAAATTCCCTGGTGCAGGATCAATGAGATTAACCTCAAAAATTATATTAAGCTTAATACCTAATCCTACAAACCTCACAAAACCTAAATCAAATTTGAAAATCAAACTAACCAAAAACAATTTTTCACAATACATTTGACTTTAAAAGGTAAAACTGCTTTAAATCCAAACACCCCCTTTATATTAAGACATATTTCCATTTTTAGCTAGTAAATAAAGAACTAATGAAACAAACTTAAAGACCGAGATGAAAACAACGAGCTTATTAACAATTGAATACACTTGTTTTAAACTATCAATTAAGCTATAGACTAAGAATCTAAGGTTTTTGACTAATATTTATTTTTATTTTTATTGATTTTATGACAGATTTAACAAACCTAAATTCTAAACTACTTTAGCTAGATTGGGGAGATTGTTAGACTTATAATCATATATGTCAAACAAGAATGTAACAAGTATGAGCATGTTGGTCAAGAGCACAAGTTGATCAAGGAAGTCAAATCAAGATGATTCATGTCAAGGAGATGATGCAAGATAACGATCTCAAGAACTCAAAGTCAAAAGATAAAAACAAGACAAGACCATATCAAGGCAAAGCATAAACGTCAAACATCATATCTTTAACGTCAAGGGAGACAATGATAAATCAAAGCAAACTCCTACAAGACAAAGAAGTTTGAAGAAAGAGACCTCAACATTGGGGGAGATTGTTAGCCTTAATTATATTAAGTCATACAAGAATGTTATCGGTCTTAGAAAGTCAAACTAGGTCTTGTATTGTAATAGGCTAGTCGGGTTTAACGGGCTTGGATTGTAATCTAATATTGTCCATGTTTCGGGCTCAAAGCCCATGTTAAACCAAGCCCGGCCCGTTTAGAAAGCCCAAGTGCCAAGATAGCAAGGCATGGGTATAAATATCCCTTCACCACACTTGGTGAAGGGAGTTGGTTACATTTTCCTCACTTGTAATCCTCCAAATTCTCTAATCTATTCTTCCTTTCTTGTTTCTCTCCCTACTTTCTCTCTCTAAGTAATATGGCTAAACATTTGTTCAATCCTCCCCGACCTCCGGATCGTGTCTCTTGTTATGTGAATCTTTTGGGATAATAGTCTCCTATGGAATTGATAACATTTCTTGACCTCTTTTGCTCGTTTTCTCCTCTGAAAATCAACTTTTGTGGTTTAGGTATCGAGAATATGATTTAGCACCCTTAAAACTCGTTTTTGAGTTTTCTATTTATATGGTTTGGAAGTCGGTTTGATACGGCGTATCCAATCGGTTAGATACGGCGTATTGGGGATTTCTTGGAGTATATACCACGTTTAATATCTTCCAAAATATTCGCATACTATATCTTGAATACGGCGTATTGAGTTTCTCTAGATACGGCGTATTGAGCTTCATTCCTTTGTGGTCTTTGGTGAGTGCAGGCACGGATACGCCGTATCTTCCGTGATGGATATGGCGTATTGGTCTTTAGAATAGTAATCTTCAAAATATCTTCATTTAAGCTCTAGATTGTGCGCCTTTTGCTAATATTCACCAAGTACTCCATAATTACTGCAATTCTCAAATATGAACGATTATGTAACAATTCTTTGGAATAACTATACAAAATGGGTTAATAATATGGGATAAATGATGCTATAAAATAGACGTTATTTGATGTCGTCAAATATCCTCCCACTTGAATCCTAATTGTCCTCAAGTAGCCTTTAGAAGTTTATAAAAATGTATCACTAAGGATATTTTATGTTAAAGCATTTATTTGATCTATTACAAGTACACAGCCAAACATCTCACGAAATAGGAAGATGAAAACACTCAAATCACTTAACTAATCTATGTGGTAACATGTAACTAATTCGCTCAATTGCTCGGACGTGACGAGTATTCTATCATAAGCTTGGCAAGGATACACATCTCCACCACTAAAGCCAAGGAGTAACAAGTTTATAAAGGTAAATATGGGTTTTTGTATGGAAATGCTTACGGTTGATCATTCTACAATCTTTCACCACAAGTACCACTCCAACAGGGCAGCTAAATTACACATACATGGCCGTAATGACGGAATAGACATGTTTGTTCGATCACATCCCCATTCAAATTTAACCAACGGTTAGGATGAAGAATGATATAGGGTACGAACCTTCTAACTTTCACCAAAAGTCGTAAACCAACGACGCAGCTGAGACATGCATACATGGCCGTAACGACGGAATAGACATGCACGCTTGATCACATCCCCGTTTGAGTAAAACCAGTGGCTAATTATCAGGTGGGAGGGAAGTAAATTGTTGTTAAAAAAATCAAAAAACAAATAGATTAAGCCTAAAGTACTTCCCGACCGTTATTATGACAAAGACACGACTATTTATAACATCTTGATCATAGATAAAAAAACAACAACCTAAGTTGGCGTTCCCATAACGATCAACTTCCCAATCATCCCAAAACTTTACATACTTTACAAGGCAAGTGGCGATATCTTCCACTTTGTACAATACTCTACATCGTTGATTTTTAGACGTATCAACGAATAATCGATCCTTCGTATAATTCCTTCGGTAATGCTTTTTGCGAAACGATTATCTTTAAACTTTCTTTCTCTCTCTTTTTGTATATATATTTTTTCTCTTTTTTTCATAAACAATACTTCAAATCTCAGTGTAGTTTCACCATCTTCACGATCATAATAATTCTGGATAATTCCTTTGGTAATTTCTTTGTTCTTCGGTTTCACCAATAATTATGACGGTAGTAAAGTCACATGAGCTTTGAATACTAATATACATTCCCATTTTCAATGTGCAAATTTCCAACCGCACCAAAGATAAAAAACTTGTTTCGTATTACTCAACTGGTTTTTATAAGATGATAATGAGCTTGTCCAAATCAGTGTCATGTTACTAATCTCAGTGAATGTCCAGGTCTACTTCAATTACAAACCGAAGGGCAAAGGTTTGTGACCTTGTAAGCAGAGTCAAGAGCTGAAACTGTCCTCCTATCACAAAAGCTTTATGCCATCTGAAGCATCACCAGAAGAAAGTCACTGAATTAGGAGCTGAGAGGAGCTAGCACATACTGTTTTGTTAACCCCTTGCGACTTGTGGCGTCAACAACAACCAGTTTACCATCAACAAAACCATCCCAACTCAAAACACCTCAATATGCCTCCACCAAGATCGCAACAAGCCTACCAAAAACTGAGGAAAAGCAATTGTTACCTCATTCTGCTCCTACTTATGATCCAGAACCTCTAATACGGGTTATTGAAGAAGAGGAAATGTCAAAGGAAAAAGGGAGATTGACAAACACATGGCTTTAATTTCTCTCTTCGTGTCAAGAAAATCAACAAACCTAACCAACAACAAACCTTCAACTTCATCAAACAACCAGTCGATAATCAACGATAATTCTACAAGAATCAACATAGGTACAATGCATGTGAAATGTGGAAAGCCATTGAAAGGTTGAAACAAGGTGAATCAATTAATGTTCAAGATCTTGAAACCAATTTATATTGGGAGTTTGGAAAATTCACATCACGAGATGGTGAATCACTTGAATCGTATTACTCACGGTTTTACAAGATGATGAATGAGCTTGTCCGAAATCAGTGTAATGTTACTAATCATCAGGTCAATGTCCAGTTCTTACTTCAACTACAACCAGAATGGCAAAGGTTTGTGACACTTGTTAAGCAGAGTCAAGAGCTGAAGACTGTCTCCTATCACAAGCTTTATGACATTCTGAAGCAACACCAGAATGAAGTCAATGAGATACGAACTGAAAGACTAGCACGTACTGCTAATCCACTTGCACTTGTTGCTCAACAACAACCAGTTTACCATCATCAAAACCATCCTACTCAAAACACTCAATATTCCTCCACCAGATCGCAACAGTCCACAAGAAACAGAGGAAAATCAATTGTTACCTCTTCTGCTCCTACTTATGATCCAGAACCTGCTACGGTTACTGAAGATGAGGAAATGTCAAAGGAAAAGGAGATTGACAAACTCATGGCTTTAATTTCCCTCTCGTTCAAGAAAATCTACAAACCTACCAACAACAACCTTCGAACTTCATCAAACACCAGTTGATAAATTAAAAGGTGAAATTGAGGATTTCAAAACTAAGAATAAAAGTTTAGAATCATCAAATAACCATTTCAAAGAAGCAAACAATGAACTGTCCAAGACTAATCAGTTGATGTTTAAAGACATTAAGAAGTTCCAAGCGGAACTTGATAAGTATAATGATGTGAATTATGCGTCAAAGGTGGAAATTGATTGTGCAAAAGCTAAAGGGGATTTAATGTCATACAAAATCGATTTTGAAAAATCATCTAATGCATATACTCAAAAAATAAATGATTTAAATCAAACGATTTCGGATATGAAAAAGGAGCTTTGTGCACATCAAGAAACCATCTCCATAATGTCACAAGCAAAGGAGGCTCAGATTAAGCTTTACAAAACTCGTGAAGACAAGGAACTTGATAAAGTCATTGCTTTAGAAAACAAAGTCAAGGTTTTGAATGATATTGTATATAAAACCGGCCAATCTGTTCAAACAATGAATATGCTTAATCGTAATTGTAAAACGAGTTTTGCAAAACCTGAGTTCCTCAAGAAAGCTCAAAGAGCGAATCCTCGTCTGTATGATATAGGTTGCTATAATGATAATCTTGCGTTAATGTTAGCCCCTGAATCTGACGAAACGATTCGTCTTGAAAAAGAACGTCGATCAAAATTAAGCGATTTAATCAGACCGTTTGATTATGATCAGTTGAATAATCTTTATGATTTGTTCGTTCCACAACGGGAAAAGTCGGCTGAACAACACTATTTTCCAAAAACGTCAAAGATGAGTCATACATCTTCTAATAATGAATTTTCCAAAGAGTCTTTTCATAAACAAACAACTTTGTTAGAAAAACGAATGGATGAATCCATTCCTTGGGATCAAAAGTGTAAAAGCTCTAAAGAACTTTTCAAGATTAAAAAGAGTGTTGACACGATTTTTGACGGAGTGGAACATTGTAAACAAACAATCGCCAAAAGAACATATTTTGGTAACATCGATCCTGTTAGCCCTAAAATATGGTGACTTATCTGGAATTACATTTATCATTTATAGTCGTGTCGGGTTAGTTTAGCTAGTAAAGCCCGGGACTATAAATACCCCCTCCATACTTCCATGGAGGGGTGAAGCTCACTTTTATAAGGTGAAAGTGTGTGTGTTTTCTCTCAAGAACACACATCTTCCCATCTTTCATCTTTTCTCTCTAATAAACATGGCTGATTATTTGTTTCATTTTATCCAACCTCCTGATCCAGTTTGTTGCTGTTTATACAAGTCATTTAAATATAACAATTGGCATCAGAGCTAACCAGGTGGTGTTTAGTATCATGTGTTTGCTGTCTCGTGTTCACTGTTCAGAACTGGTCTGAGAAAAAAAAAGATCCAGGAAAGTGTTTTGGTTGTTGATATATGCTTCTGTCCACAACTGTTTTTATCTGGTTTATTTCTGGCTTATAACAGATTAGGTAAGCTTATTTTCATGGGCTTATATTATAGAAAAAAACCACAAAACAGTTGTGTATGTTATATGTTTCTGGTTTCATTATTGGTATATAATTGTTGTGTTCGTGCTTAAAAGACACAGAAAAATAAGCTTAGTTTTTATGGGTTTCTTCATGGCGGTTTGACCAAGTCAATGGTGGGTTGCAAGGCAGCGGGTTGCCCACGGCGGGTTGCTTAGCACAGGTTTTGAAGACAATTTTTTAATGGTCATGTCTAACCAAACCGCCGCCCAAATTTATACTCGGTGGCGGTTTGCTCACTTTTGGGTCACGGCGGTTTGCCAAAAGTGACAGCGGGTTGGTCAAAGGTTGGTGGCGGGTTGGCATATACACCATGGCGAGTTGGTCACCATGGCGGGTTGGTCAGAGGTGGCGGTTTGGTGCCATGACAGTTTGGTGGAACCACAACTCAACCCGAGTCAACTCGGTATTTACCGAGTTGACCCGGTCAACTCAAATGAGTCGCATCCATATCTCAAGAAAATCAAACAGAAATGAGTCGACGCAATACCAACACTCATTATACACATTAAAACCATCGTCACAGCCATTACCACACATCCACAAAAAAAAAAAAAATAATTTCCCAACAATACTAATCCTAAATATCATCACAGTATCACACTACAACTCATCTCACATCAATTCACAAGACTCGAAAGTTAAATGAAATGATCTCAGAATATTCGTGTTTATACAAAATCTTTAAGATTTCATAAAACATAATCATCCACGGATGTGTCCTTAATGTCCGAAGTTAAAGAAAGAGTATAATTAACAATTTTGTCTTACTCAATCTTTCTTTCGATGTCAAACCAAAAAGACATACTCATTGAAAAAAAACTACCCGAGACCCACGATTGGATCTTGACAGCCATCGTGTGGTGAATGGTTTACATAAACTGATGATTATGAAGAGTTCATTTGGAGTATGTGATGGTTTTTTCATTGGATTTGATCTTTTCAAGTGTGTAACACTGATTTGAAGATGTAATATGAGATTTAATCTCATTTTTTTGTTATCCGATTGATAGAAAGAGAGAGGATGGAGGCGATGATAAAATGTGATTAGGGATTTGGGATAATACCTAATTTCAAGGAATGTGGTGTACTGTGTACATATATGAAATATTTAGACCATATAAAATGGAGGGTTTATTTGGTAATGGATTTGGGTTAATGACAAACTGGGCCAAAAGTATATTTGGATTATATAGGCTGACGAGTATAAGTTTATTTTGGACTGGGTTATTTTAACTTGGGCCTATAAATACTTATGGGTTTGCTCATTTTAAGCTGTTGATATTGGATTTGTACGGATATGATGATAGAGCCGGGTATAAAAAAAATGCTATCACGACAAGTTAGACTAGACGATGTTTATCCGTTAACGACATTCAAAATAACATTCGTCCTAGTTTAACGTGAAATGATCTTCTTACGAGGTTTCCTTGTTGGGCACATGATTTATATCCATGTACTACCAGACTCAACAAACAACTACCAAGCTAATTTGCTTAATGGCTAAAGAAACATCATCTCAATCATGGTTATGGCATCGTCGTCTATCTCATTTAAACTTCGACACCATCAACTTGCTTTCAAAGAATAATATTGTGATGAACTTCCTAAATTAAAATTCGATGAGCGGGAGGGTGAGTTGGTTCACATCAAGATCAACTATGTCTTCTTATGATTAGGGAAAGCAAAAAGAAAGTCTTTTCACACAAAGACTACACCCGCGCTCAAGAATACGGTTACAACCTTCTACACATGGACTATGTGGTCCAATGCGGTAGAAAAGCATTATGAAAGAATGATGTTCTCGTAATTGTTGATGACTACCCTGATATACCGGACTCACTTCTTGAGGTCCGAAAGACGACACACCTGGAGTACTCAATAATTTTCTCATTCTTTGTCCAAGAGGACTGTCATGCTCAAGTTACACATTTAAAAACTGATAAAGGCACATAATTTCTAATAAAACTCTTCATGCATACTTTGAGCAAAAGAGGGAATAAGACACGAAATGGTCAACATGCTATGGAACACCTGAACAAAACGGTAGTTCGAAAGACAAACCAACTCCTTGTTGAGGCAGTCTCCGAAACAATGCTAAGCGCCGCTAAAGTATTCTTTCTATCTCTTGGCTGAAGACAATTGTAACAGGCATGTTTTACACAAAACCGTTCCCACGGGTTGTAATTCCTCAACATGAGAAAACACCTTACCATATCATCAATGCCCGGAAACCGTCAGTATAAGTTCTTTCACATCATTAGCTCTCTTGCTATAAGGACGTCAGAGATGGTGAAAATCTTGATAAAATGAAAGGAAAAAGGTGATAGCATGGTATTTTCTGTTGGGTTATTCTACTCAGACAAAAGCTAACATGGTACTTACCCAAGAGAACAAGAATAAAAGTTTAAACAAATCATATGTAACTTTGACCAATTACTCAAAAGGCGTCAGATCACGTCATTTCTGACCCTGGTACCCATAAAGTTTGCCAACTGGTACTTAAACAATACAGTTAAAGTCCCTGTCCCCCAAGTCAAAAATGTTCCTCAAGTCACAGAGGACAAGATAACAATGTCAAATTAGCTTGCATTTGCTATATAGTCCGATGTTTAGTGAATTACTCAATAGGAATTCTCCTATTGTGTCAAAGTCTTCCGATGTACATGCTGCTGATAATCACGATAAACGTCAACAACATCATACAACTTCACACCTTCTACAACAACCGATGTGCAGATCTACCTCCATTGAACATTCAGTCACACATCAAACTCTCAACTCAAGTAAACAACTGACAATAGCATCTGAGAACATTATTCAAGCAGAAACCAATACCGAAAAGGCATAATTTGACGAAGATAAATTTATCAACATCTTTAGTACGCCGGTATAAGAACAAATGGAAACATCATCTCGTCATGTTGATTCGTCAAACATGCATACTTTCTATCAACACCATCCTTCTGCACAACATTGTACAAAAGACCATCCAATAGAACAAGATCATATTAGAGAATCCTACTCAATCAATTAGAACAAGAGCTCGAGCTAGAAACAGATAGCGAATATGTATGTTCGCACTCACCGTGAGTCGAACCAAACCAAAGAAAATCAAAGAAGCCATGGTTGATTCTGCATGGATTGAATCAATGCAGAAAGAACTTCATCAGTTTGATCGATTAGATGTATAGAGGAATTGTTCGAAGACCACTTTGCAAAAATGTCATTAACTAAAGTGGCTCTGGAAACAATCTGACTGAGGAAAATACTGTTATACGCAACAAATCTCGCTGTAGCTAAGGGAGATGATCAAAAGGAAGGAATATGATTTCGAAGAGGTCATTTGCACCAGTTGCTCGGAATCAAAATTGAAGGCTGTACGGTAGTTCATTGCGTATGCTGCAGCACAAAACATTATACCTCGTACAAAAGTTGTTAAAACAACATTTCCTTATGACCCTAAAGGAAGAAGTATAGCGTAAACCAACCAGATGGGTTTGATGTGACCCATATCATCTTGACAAAGTTATCGTCTCAAGAAAGCATTATATGGTCTCAAACAAGCACCAAGAGCGTGGTATGATGAACTCTTCAATTTCCTGGTATCCAAAGGATTCTCAAAAGGTTCTATTGATCCAACTCTGTTCATAACTAAACATGGGAAGAAAAATTGCCTAGTGCAAATTTACGATTGATGACATAATTTTTGTTCTACAAACCCAAAACTTCAAACATTTGGAAAAACTAATGCACAGGCAAGCTAGATATGTCTATGATGGGGTAGCTAAAATTCCTTTTTTTGGAATTCAGATCCACCAATCCCCTCGTGGTATCTTTAAAACCAAGCTGTAATATGCTCAAGAGAATACATATAAGCATGGTATGACCTTATTGTGATAGCATTGGTACAATGCACCAAATGGCTAACAAAAACCTGATGCTGACATGAGTGGTACTCCGGTCATACCAAGGACAAAATATCATAGTATGTGACGGAAGCACATCAAATAGCCAACAGTAAGTAGGATCGCAGAAATATTGTATATGCAACATGTTATTGTGCTCGCTATCAAGCGAAACTGACTGAGAAACATCTCACTACGGTTAAGCGGATCTTTCGATACCTTAAAGACTCAATTAACATGGGTCTATAGTATCCGAAGGACACTGGTTTTGGACTAACTGCTTTTTTAGATTTGGATTACGCGGGTTGTCTCGATTCACGTAAGAGTAACATCTGTGTCATAACAATATCTAGGGGTGATAAGTTAGTCAGTTGTGTCAGTATCGATGCCAAAAAGCAGACAACACCTCAATGTCTTTAGCAAAAGCCGAGTATGTGTCTTTATCTGTCATGCTACCCACAAGTTCATATGTTGAGAAACTCAGCTCACAGATTATTCTTCCACTTATGATAAAATACCTATGTATTATACTCAAATAGGCAACCATAGCCATCTCGTGCAATCCAGTCCAACATTCCCGTACCAAGCACATCGATGTCAGATTATATCACTTCATAAAGGAACAGGTTGAAAAGGGTATTGTTGAATTATTCTTTGTCGGAACTGAATACCAGTTAGCTGACTTGTTTACTAAAGCTTTATCGGAAGATAGGTTTAAGTATCTTGTCAGACGACTCGGTATGAGATGTTTGACTCCAGATGAACTTGAGGTTCTGGCAATTGATCATCTCTTGATCCATCAAACATCAATTTGTAAATATTTTTATTCTCTTTTTATTTTTGATTTATAAAAAATTTTGAAAAAGAAAATACAAAAAATATAAAACCAACAAAAAAGAAAATAGAAAAAATATAAACCTCCACAGAAAAACAAATATAAAATAATAAAACTCAAACATACCAAAAAGAAATCTTTCTCGACTGTCTTTTAGAATTGTATACATATTTACGTCCCTAAAATGTTGATTACCATCGACCGGGGCATGTAAATGAAAGTTCTAGAATGCGTTTCAAATGTTTTTCAAAAAATGTCATTTTCTAAATTTCTTAATGAATTTTGTATATTTTAGAGCCTAACTAACCAGTCCCGGAATGTAATAGGAAAGTGTACGCTTCAATACGCTTACTCCTAAAAATAGAAGAGAAGTCAGATCTATCATTGTTTTTATTAAAATCGTTGAACATAATTTATTCAAAATACCATTCCAATGTCAAAATTAACTACAATATAATTTGTGGTATTTTTCTATAAAAAGAGGTATTTGTTAAAATGTTGTTCCAACACATCACCTTCCTTCCTCGAATAATTTCTGAGAGGGTAGCTTGTTTAAAACAAAGCCGAATCAATGTGTTGGGTACATTTCATAAATTTCAATGATTTATGTATCCAAACACATTTTGCTGAAATTAAAATGTGGAAACTTATAATGTCAATTATTAATAAACACTGTTCACTAAGGCACTCATTTCCGTCTTCAACATTATGTGGTGTGTCATAATCAATTTTTCATCCCCATGCAAGTTAATTCAATAAATATTAGATATCCTACATATACTGTTGAAGGGTAAGCTCATCTGGAAATGAATACATGCAATATCGTGTTATAAAATTATTCTCCTCGTGAATTTTCATGTCCAAATTTACCAATCAATTGGTATTTCAAATACTAGTGTTTCTTATTATTCAAATTAAGGTGGATAAAATTGTGATTAAAATATATTATAGACAGAATGTGATCTTTAAGACTCTAAGTGCAACTCTTTCCTTCATGTGCAAAACAATTTTGAATCTTGAAGCACATGTGTAGGGGAGTATTTAAAAACAACAAGCAGAAAAATGGTTTTATGGTTCGATCTCTATTACCCAACAACCTAATTAATTTCACCAGACGATTCTGGAAGTCATAAGTGGTTAGAAGTTAGGAATAAGGTCCTAACGATCAACCAAAACAGAGGGATCTAGCCCAAGGACAAACCATAGTCAAAATAGCGACTCCGTAATGTAATGCAATGGAAAAGGAATTTTTATAAAGTAAAAAATGCAGACTAAGATTGAGCTAACACTGGAACAATCACAACAAGGTGTTAGTAATGACGTCTTGGTAAGCATTGAAGGGGTTGAAGAATAAAAAGAAATGTATGGATAAAGGGTGAAAACAAAGCAGCCCTCCAAACAACTTAGGCAGAAACCGGGTCAATACATAATCTATCAAAATCACAATGATGATTGTTGATATTGAAGAAAGACATCATGGACCCAGTGATGCAATGCACAACCCTTCCCAGCCATTCGTGTTTCTCTCAAAAGAAACTTGTCTCATTTTTCACAATACACCTCGTTATCCAATTGACATGCTCACTCCAAGATTGTTGCTTTGAATAGAGTGGTGCAAGTCCTACTTCCAGCCTCCGATTACTAAAACCAAAAGTGCACAAATCGAGTCTAGAGCTAAGAAGAGATCAAATTATAAATCTCATTAGGACACAATGTCAAAATACACTTGTTGAACACCATAAAGTTCACAAGTTGTAACAAAGAGTCCTACGCATTATCCTTGAGATCTTACCAGAACATCCGAGTGATACTTAAGTATTCACAATGAAGATGGAAATTCTACTTGAGCCAAGATCAAACAAGCTCTTGGTAGGTGACTTACAAGATTATATATGAATCGAGCTTGTGATAACTGGATATCAATTTTGGTCCAGTAAATGAACTAATGACTAAATAAAGATAGTAAACTATCTGATTCACTCTTACTGTGTTGCTACTTTGATACATTCCGTAATGAGACCAAGCAAGCATGGAGAATCTGATACATTCTTTGTTTAAGAAAGGCTCCTCACAACGCTTTGAGCAAGAAACCTGTAAATGAGATATCTTTTATCTACCTATCACAGTATAGTATTATATACTAAAAACACAGGAACACGCGAGGTTAATGCAACCAGAACTCTCAAGATGAATGTGACAAAGCCATATTCATCTTTTATTGCTAACCTACCTTATTTTTCAGGTTATAGAGACGGTGTTGCAGCCATACTCAAGCGAATTCTAGATTCATAAACCACAAGCTCAAATACACAAGCCTTCAAAGTCAATCATTCAACTTCAAGATAGTTGATTCTAAAACTACCCAGCCATCAAAGAGCCTCAAGTCAAATAATGATAGTCCCTATTTTGGGTAAGATAGTTAGACTTATAAACACTATGATCAAACAAGAATTTAACAAGTATGAGCCATGTCGGTCAAAGGAGCACAAGTTGATCAAGAAAGTCAAATCAAGAGTACTCAAGTCAAGGAGAAGATGCAGATATAACGAACTTAATAAATCAAAGTCAAGAGATAAGAGGCTCAAGATCAAGATCACAAAGCATGAAGGAACAAAGCCATTATAAACAAGACAAGACCAAAAACAAGCGCAAAGCATAAACGTCAAAGTCATTTCTTCAACGTCAGGGGAGACAATGATAAATCAACAAGCAAACATCCTACAGAGAATGTCATCGGTGGTACGGATGAATGTTGGAAGAAAGACGACTCTCCAACATTGGGGGAGATTGTTAGCCTATATTAAAATAAGTTCAAACAAGAAAATATCGGTCCTATAAAGTCAATCTCGTCTGAATTATAATAGGCTAGTCGGGTTCAACGGGCTTGGATTGTAATCTAATATTGTTCGTATTTTGGGCTCAAAGCCCAAGTTTAGCCAAGCCCGACCCAGCGTAGAAAATCCCACACCATGCACTTATGGCTCAAAGTATAGAAAGAAACCCTCGTCCACACATGGAGGGGGTGTTGTTTGGCATTTCACACATTTTGTAACTCACCATTCTCTCATTAATCTAAGTTCCAATTTCCCTTTTCTCTCTTTCTTTTTCTTTCCTATGCTGGCTCAATAAGCGCTTATTGAGTGTAGCTTATTCGTTGTGAAAGATAATAGTAAGACCAACAATTGCCTTCAAGATTTAAAATACAGTTTTATTTTAAAAAAGTCGATTCAAGATTGTAAAATACAGATTATCTAAAAACTTTGTTTGACCTGGCTCATGATACCAATTGCTAAAACTTTAAAAGAGGGTTTGAATAGTTTTATCGCTTTTAAATTAATGTTATGTTTGTTAATAAAAACTTAGATGTGACTTTATGTGATCTCAATATGTGCATAATATGAACAATACAAGTAACTAAATAAATGAAGAAGTAAAAATATGAAAGTCAAGAATAAGAGTTAAGAAAGATCAAACACGACACAAGGATTTATAGTGGTTCTGTTAATCGAAGCACCTCTATCGCCCTACTCACTCCTCTAGCACCAAACTCGAGAGTTCTCTTCACTATTGTCCACAAACTCCATTTTAGTCAGAGAAAATCGTACACAACTCAGCTTCCACCAATTTCCGACACAAAGCCAATGTTCGAGTTCCCTAACCCAGCTAGAAACAATCTAAGTCAACAACTCTAATCATACTAGCTTCACACCTATTCACACCTTTGCTTCACGATCACAACTTCTCGTCACTTCAAACCGTCTCATTGACTTCCCAAACTTCACCTTCGGGCAAGACACACTATGATCACACTGATCCCCAAAGATCAACAAGAACTTACTATGATCACTTACGAATCTAACTATACTTTCAATGATCACCACAAGATAACTATTATACCACCTACAATACACACCATCACAATATACCCAATATAATTTACAAGATCTAACACAACATCACAACACACCGGAACTAAACTATAACACTTCTTTAGACTTGTATGATAAGGAATAATTCTTCTTCATTCGCACTTGAGGAGTTAAGCTTGTACATTGGAATATAATGCTTTATGATTAACATGAATCCAATGGATTGTAGGAGAGTATAAACTAATTTAAAACAGAAAGAAATTATGTGTAAAAGAAAAAAAACAAAAGGTGAGAAAATCGGTGGAGAATAATCCCAATATTTAATAGGCAAACTGAGTTGCTTTTTTGTCTGGGCGGGTCCCTAAAGTAGGTGTGCCCGTCCTCCCTTATAATTAAGGGAGCCGCCCAGCCCAGACGCTCCCTTTTTTGTCTTATTCAGCGTAGGTGTTATCTAGAACATTTATAGCCGTTTTTAAGTAGAAAATTTGAATTCAAAATATTTATTTTGAATAAAACATTTCTTTTAAATCTAAAAATGTTTTGTAAAAGTTATAAAAATGTTTATGACATTTTTATAAAAAATCGATGAGGTTGAATAAAACTTCCTTTTCATCCAAAAATGCTTAAACATTTATTTATTCCATACCTGATTAAGTGAATAAATTTTCAACAGAAAAATTTACTATTAAATTACTTGTTTATGAATAAATTTCATATTCATTTTTACATTTTGTGATTATCAAAACGTAGAGAGGTCAAAAAATATTAATAAGGTTTTTAGGACATTATTTCTATCAACACTAATCATGTTACGGGTTTGACTCCCTTATTGGTCAAACTAAGTCAAATGTCACTTGCGTGTAAAACGCATCCTATACCTCCCGTTAGGGGTAATATGCTTTACTTATGAACAAAAGACTTAGCATTGTTTGCATCAAGATGATTAGCTTGATCAATCCATTGTTATTGGTTATCATGTATTAAAGTCTAAGTGACTAATTGAGTTTTTGGTATTTGAAATTTAATCATACTTTGACTTTTCTCATTTCCTTACCTATACAAATGTTTTACAAACTCACATGTACAAGTTCTTACTTCTTCTATACATTCCTTCAATCAATTCTCTCCTAATCACTTGTTTTACTCCTTCTTAACAACAAGTGATTTCCATCTTTCTACACACACTCAAATCATCAACTTCCTTAAACCATCCCATAATCACATATGCCTACTCTTTTTTCTATTATAGGCAATATGATTATTAACCCAAATCAATCCTTTTATTTCTCCTAAACACCATCAACTTCATACTTATCTGTCTAAACCCGCTCAAGCCAATACACCCTTCTTCGCATAAAAACCTTCATCCAATAAACCTCAAACCTATCCCATAATGCAACTCACATTCCTTACACTATGGTACTTCTCTTTGTAACTGTTTTGTTACCTCTATGTATCCTGACATTTCCAACTCAAAATCTCTAATATCTTTTCCAATATTTCGCACCATATATCTACTATTCATCTTCTTTCCATACAATTCAAATTACAATTCTACACACACACTTATTCATCCTTACCCTTGATCAAGGCATGTCACCAATCCAGGTTCACACACTTTTCTCTTCTCAACCCTTGGATTGCTTTTCCAACTAACACAACAAACACACTTTCACCTCTACCCTTGATCAATTTACCTCATCAATCTAAACTCCTCATTCTCTTCCCAACCATTAGATTGATGCCTCGTCTTAAACAAACACACTTCTCTCACAAATACTCTCTTCTCACTCACATAACAAACACAACCTCCTCTCTACCGCTTGATCTATGCCACTTAACCAAGTGGCCTCATTCACATCCTCACCCTCTATATCAAACTCAGATCAATAGTGCTCCTTTCTTATCATATTCATTCACTGTTGGATTTTAGAGTCTAAGTTCATAACTAATTGGTAAGACTGTCGTTAAAAGTAAAGTCCTTTTTGGATTACCCTCAATGAACTGTTAAGAGAAATAATAAAGGGCGAGAAATATTAATTTAGAATTGAATATTAATATGTATAATTACATATGGATTTTAATTTATTAATAGTTGGTAAATTAATTAGAAGCTAATTATAAAGAAGCATGGACTGAATATGAACTAATACAAGGTGTATTAAGTTGAATGGGTCGAGAAGACCCATAAGGGACCCATGGGATGTTTTTTGGGGGAATCTCGCATCTCTTTAAAGAGTAATTCCAAGTCCCTTCCTCTTAATATAAATAGAGGGTAATGCCAAGGCTTTATTTGCTCATTCTCTCTTTCTCATCAAATCCTGAATCCTTGTAAGGAGTCACCTCGTGAACAGACCCTTAGGATTCAAATCTATTGTCCATCTTTTGGATTTAGGTGGGTGTAAGCTATTATATGTACTCTTGTTTAAGTACTTGCCTCCAAGTTCGACCAAGGTGGTCTGTATTTGAGAAATCCAATTTTCTCAAAGGTTAGTATTTTTTTTATTTATTAGGTTAAGATCCTTTAGGATTTAGTTTTCTTCTTGTCCTAGATTAATAATTGATTTTCCTACACTTTGTGTTAATCTAGTTAGGGTATTAGGAAAACACCGTGGATGATCTTAGGTGTGTATCAGAGCCTTAGCTTTTACTTCAAATACTGATGCGGTCGTGTTGTTAAGAACTTCTACCTGAAGTTTTACAATACCCTGAGGCAGAGCACAATAATCGTTGTAGAAGTATATAGTCACAGATTCGTGGGTTGTTGATTCGTTTACAATCGAGGACATAGGTTAGGAAGTGATTGATCATAATCTAATCAAAATACTAAGGGTTGAGGGAAGATTATTTTTGATATTGTTTATTAAAATTTATGGTATAGCAAGTAATCAAATATTAGAGAGATTGGTTAGGTTTTAGCTAGCAACTAATTATTAAATCTAAACTAATGGTTGGATAACAATAAAGATAAAAGACTGTGTCTATTTAATCATGTATTACTCCCATAGATAGCTTCACCTAGATGTGGTTGCTGAATTGTCACCCTTGTTGATGATTTTGTATTAATTTCCTAAGTCGACTGAACGAATTACACGAACCCGCCGTCTACTTAGTATTCCGCTAGAGCAACGCACAAGTAAGGTAGTATGAAGACTATTACAAGGCCCCTAGGAGTACACTAAGTGCATGTGAAATATATTAAAAAGTGGATCCACACCCATATTAGGGGACAAGGTAGGTATGAAAAGACTGTTACCGCGATGGTATCCTTTTCCTAACCACAATCATGTATTCCCTAGATATATCAACATGATACATACAAAAGTGGTTTTCTAAAGCCTAAACCTGCACGATGCCAGTCACAAGAAAATGCAACACCACTAAGATTCTACATTCTAGGTTTTCATACAGATCATAAATAAACACAATAAGAGGTTTTAAGCCAAGCATTTTCAAGATAAAGCGATGAACATAGAATTTTTTTGAATCAAACAACACATATACATTATTGAATGATTAAAATCAACCTTACTTGATAAAGAAAATGAGATGAGAAGTAACAATAGGGTTTTAGAGTCCCCAAAATTCGACCCTAACAAGCTGCTAAACGAACTAGGGTTTGTACCTTCATTTTATTCTAAAGTACACAACTCACAACACCTAAATTCGAGTTTATATAAATAGGAAAATCATTGTTACTGCGTTGCATTTTAATCGTGATGCCATCAGAAAGAAGAATATTATAGATAATGGACTGGTGTCCTGTGCTCTGACAACCATCGTGGAATCTTGGACCCGTCTTTATCTTCGCTATACGGCAATCATCACGTTGTATTTGTGACGCCGTTCTCTATGCCCCGTAGTAGAGACAAATCTTGATCAATTTTTGGTGTAGGTCCTGTATCCATGTCCTGTTTTCTTCTCTAACTGAAGCCCAAGTCGAAGTTAAATTCTTGCCAAATGAGAAATACCTAAAGAATAGAACGGATTACTACCTAGTTTTGTGTGCATAAATGCAACGATTTAGGGGGTTAAACGACCTCAACAAAGCGGTATCAAAAGGACAGCTCATCAATACCCCTACACATTGGATTTGGCTTAGTGCGCTCAAAGTCAAAATGTGGCTTTTCTACCTATACAATAATAATATGAGGGGTCATTTTACCTACTCTTTAAACAGTATTTTATAACATAACCTTCTAGCACCTCTCTACAAAAAAGCACAAAAAATTCTCATATTTTTGGCTTAAACGACTTTCATAATGATCTTAGAGATTACTGCTACTTAGGTATGTGTTATACTTTAAATTGCTAAGCATACACTTAAGTAGTATACGTACTATGCTAGTTACTACTACTAAATTTTAAGTTACTACTTTGGACAATTGTATATTAGATACTATAAGTTACTACAGATAGTAATTTTAGTACTGCTAGCGTAAAGCTAGAACTAGTAGGATTAAGTTGTATCTAGCTAGTGTAACATAGTTTGTACTGAAAGAAGAAATAAAGAAAATCTTCTTAATTAATTAATGTTGTGTTGGTACTCGTTAGGTGCTAGCTGTACAGAAATATCCTAACTGCTTATTCAGAGTTAATGTGTTGGTACCCAAGTTTTACAACTGCCTGAAAGGTTAAAACTGCTCAAGGATTTAAGACTGCGAAAAGATAAAGATTGATGGCGATCAAGAATACACACGTGATAAGTATTAGTTCTCTATAAGAAAGGATCCATAGTAAAATTCTACCTTTTTGTAATATAGTTGTAAATCAACTTGACTACCTTGAGTATAAAAGTAGGTCTATGGCATAAAGGATAGAATATCATCTTTTCAATTGCTGTTAATCTATTTGTAGCTTCAAGGGTTTTGTAAACCCTACCACTATTAAGAGTTGTCATATTATAATGAAGCTGCAAGTTTGTAAACCTGTTGTTCTTAACTCGTGTTGCATTACTTTTTCATATGAAATTCTTCATAGTATTCACTAGACTAGATTCCGTATAGACCTTTTTGATATTTACAATCAAATTTTCTATCATAGTGTGTTATTGAATTATTCAATACAATTTAAGACCTTACATAAGCTAAGGAATTCAAGGATCCATTCAAGAAGGATCAACAAGTGGTATCAGAGCATTTGAGAATCTTTGAATAAAGAAGATACCTTTAACTAACATACAAGATCTACTTTTTCAAGTAAGGCAATGGACTATTCACTACTACTCAAACCATCAAGCTACCCATACTCCCAACCTGGTAGTATGATCTCTGGAATATAGGATGGAACAGGTACCTACTAGTGCATTGATTTACACTCTCATGGGAAATACGCAAAAAATGGTAATGCATCCCATAGTAGACAAAAACTGTTTGATGGCAAGGATACAATTATTCCACCTGACAAGTTTTGAAAGTAGAAGCACAAAGAAGAGGCAGAGTTCAAAGGAATAATAACTCTATTAGATGGCCTACCTCATGACCTCAATTCAATTAACGCGCTCAGTTAAGGATGCTAAAACAGCTGATGCAGGCTATTGGAAACAGATTTAGATGGTAATAACTGCAACAAAGAAAACTCAGAAAAATCTACTGAAACATGGCATTATGACACCTTTGCTGTCGTCCAGCACAGAAGTGATTGAGCAAACTTATGAAGGTCTTTACAAGCAATAAGTAAACTAAAAGTATGCATGGAGAAGTCATACCTCCAGAAGACATCAAGGATTATTTTGAATAGGAGGAAAATCAACATAGGTAATGACATGCCAAAGTTCTAGATCTTTCGATTTCACATAAGTTTCGAATCTATTTTTCCAATAAATAAATCAATTACTTTCAAATAGTGGTGGTCTTTGCATAGATTGCCCTTCTAAATATTTTTCCAATTCCATAGATCGATTCAAGTTTTAAAATATAGTTTATTTTAAAAATCTTGTTTGACCTGGCTCTGATACCAATTATGGAAAACTAGAAGGGGGGTTGAATAATTTACCGCTTTTTAATTAAAAGTTATGTTTGTTTATAAAAACTTAGATTCGACTTTACGTAAATTTACAATGTGCATAATATGAACCATACAAGTAAGTAAATGAATGACAAGTAAATATGAAAGACAAGAGATAAGAGTTAGAAAGATCAAACCACAACACAAGTATTTATAGTAGTTCGGTAATGAAGCACCTCTTCTCCCTACTCTACTCCCTGAGCACCAAACTCGAGAGTTTTCTTCACTATATCAACAAGCTCCCTTTAGGCGGAGAAAACCGTACACAACTTAGCTTACACCAATTTCCGACACTAAGCGAAATGTCGAGTTCTAATCCTAGATAGAACTAATCTATCACAACTAACCACACTACTTCACAACAAATAACTAATTTGCTTCACTTCACAACTTCTCTCCACTTCACAACTTATCTTCGCTTCACAACTTCACTTCACCAAGACACTACTACGATCACACCAATCTAACACTACTTGCTAAGATCACCCCGATCTAACTATACTAAAAATGATCACACCAAATCTACTTATGGTACACAACAACGATACACACCTTCACAATATACACAAATGATTTACAAGATATAACACAACTACACAACTATGCCAACTATACTATAACACTTCTTGACTTGATGATAAGAATTATTCTTCTCTTGCACTTGAGGATATAAGCTTGGATCACTTGGAAACAAAGCTTTATGATTAAATGATCAAAGGAATGAAAGGAGGGTATAAACTTATTTAGAACAGAAAGAAAGTGTGTGCAAAATGTGAGAAAATCAATGGGGAATAGTCTAGTATTTATAGCCAAATTGGTCTGACAATTTGTCTGGGCGGTCCCCTTAAATAGGGTGCCGGTCCCCTTAATAATTAAGGGGATCGCCCTTATAATTAAGGGGGCCGCCCAGCCTCAAACGCTCCCTTTTTTGTCTTTTTTGTGAGAGGTGTTTTCTGGAACATTTCTAGCTATTTTTAGGTAAAAAAAATTAATTCCAAATATTTTTTTGAATAAAACATTTCTAAAAATGTTTTGTAAAATGTGAGGTTGAATAAAAATTCTTTTGATCATGAAATGCATTAAGCATATGTTTATTCATACCTTTAAGTTATTAAATTTTCGAAATAAAAATTTACTACTAATTACTTGTTTATGTTTAATTTTACATTTGATATTTTTACATTTTGTGATTATCAAAACATAGAGATGTAAAAAAATATTAATAACGTTTTTAGGCATTATTTCTATCAACAATTTATATAAATACTGGAACCTTTCTCAAGACATTGTGACTCCCTTATTGGTCAAACTAAGTCAAATGTCACTTTGCGTAAACGCATCCTTTCCCGTTAGGGTATATGCTTTACTTATGAAGCAAAATACTTAGCTTGTTTGCATCAAGATGATTAGTGATCAAATCCATTGTTGGTTATCATGTATTAAAGTCTAAGTGACTAATTGAGTTTTTGGTATTTGAAATTTAATCATACTTTGACTTTTCTCATTTCCTTACCTATACAAATGTTTTACAAACTCACATGTACAAGTTCTTACTTCTTCTATACATTCCTTCAATCAATTCTCTCTAATCACTTGTTTACCCTTCTTACCAACAAGTGATTTCATCTTTTCTACACACACTCTAATCATCTTCTTCCTTAAACCATCCCATAATCACATATGCCTACTCTTTTGTCATATTTTAGGCAATATGTTTATTAACACAAATCATATCCTTGTATTTCTCCTAAACACCATCAACTTATCTACTTATCTTCCTAAAACCTCTTCAAGCATAAAAAAACCCCCCCCCCCCCCCCACCACTTCTTCACATAAACCTTCACCAAATAAACCTCAAACCTTATCCTCAATAATGCCAACTCACATTCCCTTACACAATGTACTTCTCTTGTACTTGTTGTACCTCTATGTCTCCTACATTTCCAACCAATATCTTCTATATCTTTTCAAAATATTTTCCACCATATATCTACTATTCATCTTCTTTTCCATACAATTCAAATTACACATACACACACACTTATTCATCCTTACCCTTGATCAGGCAGGTCACAAATGCAGGTTCACACACTTTTCTCTTTTTCCCCCCACCCCCCTTTTCTCAACCCTTGGATTCTTTCCAACTAAACACAACAAATAAACTTTCACCTCTACCCTTGATCAATTTACCTCATCAATCCAAACTCCTCATTCTCTTCTCAACCATTAGATTGATGCCTCATCTTAAACAAACACACTTCTTCCACACTTACTCATCTTATAACTCCATAAACAAAACACAACCTCCTCTCTTACCTTGATCTTGCCACTTTATCCAAGTGTCCTCTTCTCATCCTCACCCTCTATTTCAAACTAAGATCAATAGGCTCCTTTCTATCATATCATGTCACTGTTGGATTTAGAGTCTAAGTTCATAAAACTAATTGGAAGAACTGGTCGTTAAAGTACGGTCCTTTTTGGATTCACCTAATGAAACTGTTAAGAGAAAATAATAAAGAGAGTATATTATTATTGAATTGTTATTATATGTATAATTAATTGTTTTTTAATTTATTAATAGTTGGTAAATTAATTAGAAGCTAATTATAAAGAAGCATGGACTGAATATGAACTAATACAAGGTGTATTAAGTTGAATGGGTCGAGAAGACCCATAAGGGACCCATGGGATGTTTTTTGGGGGAATCTCGCATCTCTTTAAAGAGTAATTCCAAGTCCCTTCCTCTTAATATAAATAGAGGGTAATGCCAAGGCTTTATTTGCTCATTCTCTCTTTCTCATTCCTACTCCTTGTAAGAGTCAACTCGTGTAACGAGACCTTAGGAATTCAAATCTATTTTCTCTTTGGTTTGTGGGTGTAAGCTATTATATGTACTCTTGTTTAAGTACTTGCCTCCAAGTTCGACCAAGGTGGTCTGTATTTGAGAAATCCAATTTTCTCAAAGGTTAGTATTTTTTTTATTTATTAGGTTAAGATCCTTTAGGATTTAGTTTTCTTCTTGTCCTAGATTAATTATTGTTTTCACTTTGTGTTAATCTAGTTAGGGTATAGAAAACCCATTAGTGGTATCAGAGCCTTAGCTTAATTCTATTATGATGCGGTCGTTGTAAGACTTCTACATGAAGTTTTACAATACCCTAGGCAGAGCACATAATCGTTGTAGTAGTAGTATAGGCAAGATTCGGGGGGTTGTTATCGTTTACTCGAGGAATAGGTTAGGAAGGATTGATCATGATCTAACAAAATTCTAAGGGTTGAGGGAAGATTATTTTTGTATTTTTATATTTTATGGAAAGCAAGTAAATCATATATTAGAGAGATTGGTTGGTTTTAGCTATCAACTAATTATAAATCTAAACTAATGGTGATATAATTAAGTTAAAAGTCTGTGTTATTTAATCATGCATTACTCCATACGATTGCTTCCCTGTGTTGTTCGCTTTGTCACCCTTGTGATGATTTGTGTAATTATTTCCTAAGTCATGAAGATACACGAAACCCGCCGTCTACTTAGTATTCCGTTAGAGCAACGCACAAGTAAGGTAGTATAAAGACTATTACAAGGCCCCTAGGAGTACACTAAGATGCATGTGAATATATTAAAGTGGTATCGACCATATACCCTTAGGGCGACTAGGTAGTATGAGACTGTTACCCGATGGGTATCCTTTATTCCCAAAAATCATGTTTTCCCTGATATACTAACTGTGATACAGACGAAAGTGGTTTTCTAAAGCCTAACATGCACATCCAATCACATGAAGCAACAACACTAAGATCTACATTATAGGTTCATACATCTTAAATAAAACACATAGGTGGTTTACAAGCTGTTATATGATAAAGCGAGAGCATAGATGATATCAAACAACACATAGACATATTGATGATTAAATAAAACATTACTGATTAAACATGTGTTGAGGAAGTACAGATAGGGTTTTTAGTCCCCAAATTGTCCCTAACAGCTGCTAACGAACTAGGGTTTGTACCTTCTTTTTATCTATAGTTACACACTCAAACCCTAAATTCGAAGTTTATATACTATAGAATTTCATTGTGACGGAGTTGATTTTAATCTGATGCCATCATGAGAGAGAATTAATTTAATAGATAATGGACTGGGTTATGTGCTCTGACACCATCGTGGTATCTTGTGGACGCCGTCTTGATCTTCGCTATGACGGCATCACGTTGGATTCTGTGACGCCCGTCTCTAGCATCTATAGAGAAATTCTTGAGCAATGTTGGTGTAGGTCCGTAGTCTTGTATGTTTCTTCTCTAAATGAGCCCAAGTCATGTGTAATTCTTCCAAATGAGAAATACCTAAAAATGAACGATTAAGTACCTATTTTGGGCATAAATGCACGATTTAGGGGGTTTAACGACCTCAAAAAAAGTTGTATTAAATGGAAGATCATCAATACCCTAACTTGGGATTTGCGTGTCCTCAGCAAATGCGGCTTTTCGACCTAGACAATAATACTATGAGGGTCATTTTACCTACTCTTTAAACACATATTTTATAAAATATAACCTTCTAGACCTCGTAATAAAAGCACATAAAATTATATTGTTGGATTTACAAAGACTTCATAATGATCTTAGAGTACTGCTACTTAGGTATGTGTTAGTACTGCGAAGCATAACTTAAGTAGTTAGTACTGCTAGTTACTACTACTAGTGTAATTACTCCTGCTAGTGTATATTCAGTACTATTAGTTACTACGGATAGTAATGTAGTACTGCTAGAGTAAAGTTAGTAATAGTAGATTAAGTTAGTAAAAAAAATTTTTCTGCTAGTGTATATTAGTATTACTAATGATGAATAATGAAAATAATTCTAGTAATTAAATGTAAGTTTGTACTCGGTTAGTGCTGCTGGTACAAAGTTATAACTGCTTATTCAGAGTTAATGTTGTTGGTACAAAGTTACAACTGCTGAAAGGTTATAACTGCTCAAGGATTAAGACTGCTGAAAAGATAAAGATTGATTGGAGATCAAGAATACTTACGTGATAAGTATGAGTTATCTATAGAAGGATCCTAGTGAATATTCTACTTTTTGTAATATATGTGTAAATCAACTAGGGACTCTTGGTGTATAAAAGGGAGGTCATATGGCATCAAAGATAATATCATCTTTTCATGTTCTGTTAAATTATTTGTAGCTTAAGGTTTTGTAACCCTAACACCTATTAAGAGTGTTCATATTATATTGAAGCTAAAAGTTTGATAATATTGTTTGTTATTAATTTGTTCCATTACTGTTTCATTGAAATTCTTCTTAGTATCATTGACTTGATTTCCGTTTAGTCGCTTGATTTTACAATCATAAGTTTCTATTCATAGTTGTTTGAATTTATTCAATACAATGTAGCCGTACATAAGCTTATGGAATTCAAGATCCATTCAAGTAGGATCAACATGTGGTGTCAGAGCTTGTGGAATCCTTTGACTAAGAATGAACCACTTTACTACGTACAACGATATACTTTTTCAAGAAGCAATGGACTTTCCGATACCCTAATCCATCAAGCTACCCTTACTCCAACCCTGGTGAGTATGATCTCTGGGAAGATGAGGATGAACTGTACCTAAAAGTGCATGACGATTACACTCTTTGGGAGATCGCAAAAAATGGTTAATGCACCATAAGTATAAAAAACTGTTGATGGTAAGGAGACTATTATCCCTCCTACAAGTGTTGAAGAGAAGGCACAAAGAAGGGCAGAGTTAAAGGCAAGAAGCACTCTATTGATGGCCTTACCTAATGAGCATCAATTAAAGTTCGGACCATATATGATGCTAAACAACTGATGCAGGGCTATTGAGACTGATTTGAGGTTATATGCTACAAAGAAAACTCAGAAAAATCTTCTGAAGCAGCAGTATGAAAACTTTGCTGCGTCCAGCACAGAAGTGATTGAGGAAACTTATGAAAGGCTTTAAAAGCTAATTAGTTAACTAAAGATGCATGGTGAAGTTATCCTCAAAGAAGACATCAATCAAAAGTTCTTGAGAAGTTTGTCACAAGAATGGACTATGCATACTAATCTGTATTGAGGAAAACAAACCAGAAATGAGACATTGAGTTGGATGACCTATTTAACAACTGAAGCTTATGAATCAGAGGTTCAGGGGTACATCATAGCTCACCTAAACTTACACAATGTAGCCTTTATGTCCTCAAAGCAGCACTAACACGTGGCAACTAGAGCAGTTTAATACTGCTCTGGATTGTTATATGTTGCTCAGGGTGATAAGATAGCCTTAACAACTATTGAAAATTTAAGTGATGCTATGATTTATTCCTTCTTTTCTAGCCAACCAAGTACTCCACAACTTGATAATGAAGATATATAACAAATCAATCCTGATGATCTAGAAGAGATGGACTTAAGGTGGAACATTGCTATGTTGACTATGAGGGCAAAAAGATTCCTGAAAAATACTGGAAGGAAGCTGGATATGGCCAACAAAGAAAGAATTAGGTTTGACAAGTCCAAGGTGGAGTGTTTCAACTGCTACAAGAGAGGACACTTTGCAAGGGAGAGCAGGACACCCAGAAATCAAGACAGCAGGAACAAGGAGCCTATAAGAAGGACTGTGCCAGTTGAAGAAACTACTTCAAATGCCTTAGTGTCTCAGTGTGATGGCTTTGGCTATGATTGGAGTGACCAAGTAGAACAAGGTCCAACCAATTTTGCTCTCATGGCTTATTTTTCAACAAGTTCAAGTTCTTCTACAAACTCTGAGGTATCTAATGACTCAAATTGTTGTTCATCTTTTTTAGAATATGTCAAAGATATAAAAGAACAAAATGAACACTTAGTTAAAGACTTAAGAACAGCTAGGATAAGTGTTGTCTCTTATAAAACTAGTTTAGAATCTGTAGAAGCTAGACTGGTAGTCTTTAAGAAAAATGAATATGTGTATGAGGAAGATATAAAACTCTTAAAACATGAAATCTATTTAAGAGATTTAGATATTACAGAGTTTAAAAAGAAGTTAGAATTGGCTACAAAATAAAAAGATGAGGTCCAACTTACAGTACAAAAATTTGAAAATTCTTCAAAAAAACCTAAGTAAACTTCTAGGATCTCGATATTAATGGATAAGTTAAATAGGAAATAGTGTATATGCTCATCCACTACTCATATACTGGGAATTTTATGCACCAAATTATGATTTAGCTTTATCATAGTCTAGATGATTTTGTTGTGTTTTTTTTTTTTTTTTTTTAAGAGTGAATGAGTCTGTTAGTGAGTCTGTAGTTGAAAAGCCTACTATTGAGACTAATGAACCTAAGACTGCAAGGAAAGAAAATGAAGCCCCAATTATTGAGGACTGGTATCTGATAGTGATAAAGAAAATGTGCCTAAGGCTAATACAGTTGAGATGCTTAATAAACCTAGTTTTGCTAAGATAAACTTTGTTAAGTCTACCGAGCAAGTAAAATCTCCTAGGAAAACATTAGTTGATAAAAATAGGCAAAACACACCTAGTCCTAGAGGGAACAAGAGAAACTGGAACCAACAGATGTCTCAAAAATTAGGAAGTGATTTTAAGATGGTCAACAAAGCTTGTCATGTGTGTGGTAGTTTTAATCATTTGAAGAATGATTGCAATAACTGGTATAATAATGGAAGATTTGCAGCTACCAGTTTTGACCAATGTTCAAGGATGAACAATCTAGAATTTCTCTAAAGTAATCACTCCAGTCCAAAAAGGAACATGGTTCCAAGAACAGTCTTAACTAGGTCTGGCCCAATTTCAGTTAATGCTTTTAGACCAGTTAATACTGTTCAATTAAGAACGGCAGTGAATAATGCAGGACCCATGAAAAATGTTATTAACAATGATGTTCAAACTACTAGAAGCCTTGTAACAAGAATAACTGCAGTCTATTCTAACAGTAATTTCACTAAAAAGGTTAATAATGTTAAGGGAACAAGGGTTAATACTACTAGGCCAAAAGCAGTACTTAGTGTTGTTAAGGGAAACAAGAGAAATGTTGTTAAGGCTTTAGCATGTTAGGTTTGGAAGACCAACCGACAAAACAACACAAAAAATGTTTTAGACATGTCTCCAGAATATAATGGTGCATTCAATGTCCTTTAAACAAGACTTTGACTTATGATGCACAAGGCAGATCTAAGTCAGTTTTGGCTTGGGTCCCTAAAAGAAACTAATTTTCCTACCATTATGTGCAGGGAAATCCACAGCAAAATTTAAAGGATAAAGGAGTGATTGACAGTGGATGCTCTAGGCACGTGATAAGAAACGGATCCTATCTTACAGATTATGAAGAAATTGATGAAGGATTTATTGCCTTTGGAGGTAATTCCAAATGAGGGAAAATTACTGGGAAAGGTAAAATAAGAACTAGTAAATTGGATTTTGAAGATGTTTATTTTGTAAAGGAACTAAAGTTTAACCTTTTCAGTGTCTCACAAATATGTGATAAGAAGAATAGTGTTCTTTTTACTGATACTGAATGTGTTGTTCTGTCTCCAAACTTTAAGTTAACTAATGAAAGTCATGTTTTACTTAAAGTTCCTAGAAAGGATAACATGTACAGTATTGACTTAAAGAATGTTGTTCCTCAAGGAGGTCTCACTTGTCTCTTTGCAAAAGCCACACCAGATGATCTAATATTTTGCTTAAGGTGGCTTGCGACATGTTAATTTCAAACACAATGAATAAACTGTAAGGGAAGCCTTTGTAAGAAACAAAAACAGGTTTACCTTCAAAACCTTTTGAAATCAATCACAAACCTGGTTGCTTATCAAATGGGAAAGCACAAGAAGCTTCTTGTAGCCCAAACAAGTCAGTTTAATCGATACCATTTAAAAATGTTGGCACATGGATTTGTTTGGCCTAAACGTTTGTTAAAGTGTTTAATGAAAATGATGTAAGCCTGTTGTATATGATGATTTTAGTAGGTTTTAGTTAGGGGTTTTTCTTTTAGCCTCTAAGGATGAACTAGTGAAATTCATTAAATACATTCATAACATGCATGAAAATCTAATAGACTTAGGAGAAGTGTTAGATGTGACAATGGGTTTGAATTGAGTAGGGGTCATGAATTAAGTTCGGTGATATAAAGGGTATTAGAGGGAATTTTGTGTTGCTCAGGACTCTCATACAAAATGGAATAGCAGAAAGGAAATTTAAGTCACGAAATAGAGGCTGCTAGAATTATGCTAGCTGATTCAAAATTGCCAACAACTTTCTGAGCTGAAGCAGTTAATACTGCTTGTTATGTCTAAAATAGGGTGTTAGTTATCAAGCTCAAACAAGACCCATTTTGAACTTTTCTAGTTGAAAATCTGCTTAAGATCTTCATGAGGTCCATATGGGTGTCTGTTACAATCTTAATACCCATAGATCACCTAGGTAAATTTAATGCGAAAGGCTGTGTAGGGTTCTTTCGTACGGCTTACTCTACATAGCAAAGCATTCAGAGTATTCAACAGTAGAACTAGGATAGTTGAAGAGAACCTGCATGTTCAGTTTAGTGAGAATACACCTAATATTGCAAGAAGTGGACCTAATTGGCTTTTTGATATAGATGCACTAACAAAGTCTATGAACTATAAGTCGGTTGTAGTGTAAGAATCAATTATATTGAGTATTGCAGGGTACAAAGCATGTAATGATGTAGGTAAAGCTAGAATAGAGATTAGTACCTAGAAAAGTTTAATTATATACTTCTATTGTGCTTATGTCCACCTATTATCTCATGATTTAAATTGTTCTCCTGATGCTGGATTTCAAACCATCAGGGGGATGAGGAATGAGGATCGTTAAGATAGGAAATGAAAGTGAAATCCAATCTGAGAGGAAAGATAGGAAGGTTCAAGTACAGAGGAGTCAAGACGTTAATCAAGAGAAGGATGCGAGTAGTAACAGCACCAACCACTATTAATACTGTTGAGTCCAACTGTTACAATGCCTGCTAGCATAGAGGATAATGTTTGTGTATGAAACATTTAGTCTATGGATGTGCTGATGATCCAAAATATGCCTGAATTGGGAAGGATATTGTTTTATTCAGATGATGCTGAAGATGTTGCTGCAGAGGTTGACATGAACAATTTAGATGCATTTATGCCTATCAGTCCTATTCCAACTATAAGAATTCATAAAGATCATTCAATTGAACAAATTATTAGAGATATGAATTCAGTACCTCAAACCAGAAGGATGACAAAGAGTGTGACTGAACATGCTATGTTTAGTTCAGTATAGTAGAGGACCAATGTAACATCCGAGAATTTTCGAATTTTTGAATGACGATTTCAATCGTTGACTTTTAGGGTCTGGCTTGACTTATAAGAACGATCATCTAAATCACGTTTTCACGACTCGGACTCTAAAGCAATTTGATGTGAAACGATATTCCAGACAACTTTTCAGTTTTACCCGAGACCTGGAAACAGTCAGAAGGTGACTGAAATGCCCTCGCAAGATTTAGAAACGAGAAAATAATTAAATTATATTTAATTAACACTTTTTATTAAATAAAAATATTTAATAAATTAGTCATCATTTTATTTAGTAACGTTTATTGAAGACGCGAATATTCGAGTTAAAATCCTTTTTATTTCAGACAATGCGTAACCGGTTCACAAAATAAATAACAAATATTTATTTTGTGTTATAAAATATTTATGAAATATTCATAAAGGGTTACCAATTTTTATCAGAAAAATGATTCGAAAAACAATGGCGCAAGTTCCGCGCGTTGAATCGTTTGTTAAGTCCTTTAAACGAGTCCCGAACCGATAGTTATAAAAACTTTATTAAAAAGTTACACTTTTAACCCCACACTATTTAAATTTGTCACTTTAGTTTATATATATATATATATATATATATATATATATATATATATATATATATATAAACTTATAACAAATTTTCATTTCCATCTCTAACACTACACATACACACTCAATTTCTCTCCCTCCCTCCCAAAGTGTCGGCCACCACTGCCCCGCCGCCGGCCACCACCTCCGGCCACCGGAAAACTTTTTCGGTGGATCTTTCCGGCAAACACCAAATGTGATCCTCATCAACGGATCTACCCGATCCCCATAGTCACTCGCCCTCACTCGCGGTCTCCTCTCCCCCTCCGGCTGTTTCAGCCCACATCCACCATAACACCACCATTTCCATCCGCACACACGAGGGCTGCGTGTTGTTATTATTATCTTCTTTTACCAGTAATAATGGTGGCGGTTTGGGTTAGTTATGACTAGGGGTGTTTGGTTCGATGTTGTCAGCCGAGAGGGGCGGCAGCCGCCACATGTAGGATGCGGTTGGTTTATAGATGCACCAAAGGGTGCGTCGGGTTTGGGGTCTCAGCCGGCAAGGGTGCGTTGGGTTTATGGCAGCCACCACCAAGGGTGGGTCTGGTTTAACATAGCACCAACAAGGTGCGTTTGGTCTGATAAAAACGTCGTAGGGTGCGTTCGGTTGGTCGTGAACCACCACCCAAGGGTGCGTCCGGTTTTGGGTTAGCACAAGAAAGGGGTGTTCGTTGGTTGTATTACAAGACTAGGGTCCGTTTGGTTCTGGCAGGTTCACAGAACGAGGGTGATGTTTGTCCCGGGGTGAAGGCTACACGAAACACATGTGCGTGGAGGTGCGGGTCAAACCACCAGCGGGTGCGTTTGTTTTATTAACAGCAGGGGTGTTTGTTTAGCAACAATTAGGGTGCGTTTGTTTTGATATAAATCAATAAGGGTGTGTTTGGCTGTGGGACAGCCACTACGTGTGTTTGGTTCTAATAAAACAGCCGAAGGGGCTGTTTGGTTTATGGCAGCCGCACTGAGGGTGCGTTTGTTTGATATTAATATCGAATTAGGATGTGTTTGGATGGACTGTTAACAGCAGTAAGGGCGTTTGGTTTTGTAGCAGCCGTAGAGTGCGTTTGGATTTGGGTTCACAAGATTAGGGTGCGTTTGGGTGAGCAGTTTAACCGTAAATGGTGCATTTGGTTTAATATAAAAACGGCTAAAATAAATATGTTAAGTTTTGGATAAATATAAAATCGGATATATAATAGTGGTTGATTGGTTAAATAAATGTGACAAATTATTATTTTCGGATATATTATATTATGACTTGCGACGATTTAAAATGCTTAGATTCGCAACGAATTATAATATGTAAATAACGTCATAATAAATATATAACACTGGAATTCCACTAGGTGTTTTCTATTTTGGATTGAATTGAGGAAATGATTTGCAACACAAGTCTTTTTCAACGTGTCGCGTTGATCGTAATACATTTCATCGGAAAAGAAATCATAACGCATTATCCTGATGGTCTTAGTGGGACTTCAGCTGCTTAAAATTAGTTATACTTCTCGGTCGTGCCATTCCAGTTCTTTCAGCATTATTTGTTTGTGCATATTAAATGCCTATTCTGCAAATCGTTCTTCATTATCAATGTGAGTTTATAGCCCCTCTTTCACTTGCTTTACATTTACTTTACAAATCTCGGGGGAGAATACATGCTAAATACAACTTGTTCACATACTCATTACGAACTCGATTACTTGATTTATATCATACTCTTTTCTACTTATGGATTTAAGTACTCAAAGCTATTTACAAATACAACAGTTAATTTTTATTGGACACAAGTGTTTTCGGTTATCATCTCCTGTTTACGTGTTTGCCTAAGTAACATAACCCACCATTGCCCATTATCATGAACTGTTAAATTCTTGACCGGAGGACCGGTTGAGGAAGCGCGAGTGTATAAATAGATCTATTTGGGATTGACATCCCTGTTCGGGTTTCGACAGTACTGAAACACGAATGCATACATGTCGGAACAATTTGGATGTTACGGGTTTGAACATCTACACGGGCACATTTAGTGCATTAAATTGCATACATATATGTCGAGCTTCAGTGTCATGAGCTTAGCGCAACAGTAGATATTAATTATGTGGTACTGTATTTGTTATAGTAGACCCATACATTTTGGAAAATCAACGATCTCACTGTCCATACTACTTATTGAACATTACTAATTTCTGAACACTTTTCATTATATTGCGGCGATGCAATAAACACTAAACTCTTTTGGTTCTACATTTACTCTTACACTTTTGGCGATTATTATAGAAAAAAAAAATACAATAAAAAAAACCAAAAAAAAAAAAAAAAAAAAAAAAAAAAAACAACCACACACCCCCCCCCCACCCCCCCCACCACAAAAAAAAAAAAAAACAAATAACTAATACATAAACCAACAAAAAACTCCCCCCCCCCCCCCCCCCCCCCCCCCCCCCCCCCCCAAAAAAAAAAAACACCAAAAACAAAAAAAAAAACAAAAACACACACAAACACAACAACAACAAAAAATAAAAAAAAAAAAAAAAAGAAAAAACAAAAAAAAAAAAAGATTGAAATGGTCATGCATACTTTTATAAATCGTTGGAATTCCAACGTTTACATTTATATTTTCATAAATCTATGAAACTCAACCAACTTTAATGTTGGACACACTTTTTAGCATTGTTTTTTCTAATGTGAATTAAAAGGCTTGGTTCCTACTCGATATGCATGGAGTTCAACTACATTCAAATGATCAAATCTCGTTGTATTGTTTTCAATGCTTTTCTATTGTGATTGCAATTATGGGACAAAATGTTATATCTAATTTCAGAAAATCAATGAGATAACTTTTCAACGACACTTTTAGAGGGCGTTCTCATTTTTCTTGTCGCTGTTGTATTATGAAGTAACCACCCCATGACTCTTATTTCGCTGCGACATTTTTGGGGGTGGTTACAGATTGGTATAGGAGCCAGGTTATAGAGAAACTAGGTTGCATATTTTACCCGTAGACTTAATCCGGTTTTTACAAACGTTGCATCACATCAAACATTTTCAAAGTGCATACACACTACTTGCTTACATTACTTGTTACCTTAAGTGCTTACATGACATACATATATGTAATATATATGCTTACATCTTTTGCGTATATCGCACGTCTATTTTATTAAGAGTAACTTTATTATAAATACCAGTAAATTTCTTTTAAGACATTGTGAGTTGCCACTATGGTCTCAATTATTACCTCAGACATTGTGAGTTATACAACTAGGTTCTCATCTTACTTCGTCGACATGGGAGTTGACAATGGTCTCATTTCGCTCTCAGACATTGTGAGTTAAACAATGGTCTCTAAGGATATTATTTTTCTTCATAGCTTTATACCATATTGTATTACACGAAGACCGTCAAATTTTTTTTTGTTTACAGGGAATTATGTATGAATCTAAGTATTACAAGTCTTGTATGGGCGGGACTTGTAATATGAGGATTGATATGATAATACTTTGTTAACAAAGCCCGTCCACAGTTTGTTTACATGGGATTATGTAGAATTAAGTATTACAAGTTCTTGTATCGGGCGGGACTTGTAATAGGTAGATTGTTATGATTATCGCGATGCTGATTCGTTATAGAGACCTTGACCTTATTTACTTTAAAAGAGTGCCTATTAACTATCTGAACTCTTTGTTGATCTCGCCTGATAGTTTACTCCCTGTCATTCGAAGCGAGTTGGAAACTCGTCCATACTCATTAGAACACATGCTCGTATGTCATTCACCACTTGAAATACTTTGTGCTGTTCGCGTGTTATATCAGAATTATTAAGTAGGATGATTTATAATCTCCGTATTAAAAGGAGTTGGACGCCTCTTCAGTTAAATATATTAAATTATAAATCATCGAAACCATATGTTATCATTCTTACTTGACATAAATTTGGACGCTTCCTTTATGTAAATAAGAAATTATAAATGCGTGGGGCTTAATGGTATCCGATATGACCGAGTATGAAACCTGAAATCGATAAATACCATCAGAAATCTGTTAAAAGGGTCTAGAGACACCTATCGTGGTCTTGCCACTCAGCGCAGAATCTTAAGCTCTCATTTGGAACTCATCCTTATCTACATTTCTTAGGTACCTTTTGCGAGTAGCAATCTCGCGATAACGAACTGTTCGTGGAAACTACAGAGTGTTATCACACTTGAGTTAATGGAGTTTATTCATCACTAAACTAGCGACTGAGTACCATATCCGCGTCTATCGCTAAGCCTTCACGAGCTCCTTTATTAGGCCCATAGGAGATAAACGTCTAACACCTCACAACCCTAGATTTGGTAAACCTACTAATCACTTTATCAGTCACCATTTTATGTTTTCTCTCATCATGGTATGCCTAAACTCTTTCTGGTCAAACAATTTATTTATTTCCACGTAATTATGCATGGTTGAACAATTTAAACCACATGTGTGTCATACGAATGTGTAATCCTATATGTTAAGGCAATCGTTGACCGAAAAACTTAGAAAACTTATATTACTGTTAATAAAGTTGTCGATTTATGGCGAAAGTGAAATTTGGTTTATAGTACGCCTGGTGTAGTCGAATTTTCTCGTTTCTTCGCGATGTGATGTCTAGCTGCTCGTCTCATGAGTACGTGTAAGACATGGCAACTCGAATACCCATCAAGTCTCGATCTCTTACGGTCGTTCGTCATCCTAAGACAGTGTCGGTGCTTAAAGTAAAAACTACTAAGCAATCCTAACCACTTACGCCGTCCTATACCAGATTCCCATATGGTTCTAAAAGGTTCCTCTATGGGGTCTTCTCGCGTTCTCCTTTCCTTCAGAAGTAAAAATCTAAGTGTTGATTATAACTTATCCTAGGTGTGTTGGTTTGTTCAAAATGGTCCAAATTGAAATGAAGTAAATAGCGTATAAAATTTTCAGGGGGTGTGGTAAGTGTAACATCTGAGAATTTTCGGATTTTTTTGATAATTATTATACCCTTTGACTTTTAGGTCTGGCTTGACTTATAAGAACGATCATCTATATCACGTATTCACGACTCGGACTCTAAAGCAATTCGATGTGAAACGACATTCCTGACAACTTTTCAGTTTTGCCCGAGACCTGGAAACGAGCCGAAAAGGGCTAAAACAGCACCGCAAACATTTTTCGAACAATATACAACGCGGACACACAAAAACAATTAAATTTGTTTTTAATTATCAGTATTTATTTAATAAAAATATTAAATAAATTAGTCATCATTGTAATTAACAGCGTTGCGGATAACGCGAATACTCGAGTTGAAATCCAAATTTTTTTTCGGACAAGACGAAACCAGTTCACAAAATGAATAACAGATATTTTATTAAATGTTATAAAATATTTATGAAACATTATCAAGTAAATACTCATTTTTATCAGAAAAATGATTCGGAAAACAATGGCGCAAGTTTCAAGAGTTGAATCGTCCGTTAAGTCGCTCAAATGAGTCCCGAACCGCTTTCTATCAAAAGTTCATTAAAAAGTTACACAATGGACCCTAGACTATTATACATCTTCTAATTCATTTTATAAATTTTATATATAAACAAAATTTTTAACATTTTACTTCATTTCCATCTCACATATATACACACACACTCTTACTAATTTCTCTCCCCACCTCCTCCCATGTCCGGCCGCCCCACCGCCGGTCAGCCACCACCCTCTCCGGCCAACCACCGCCGGAAAACTTTTCCGGCGGGATTTTTCCGGCGACTCCAAGAATGCTCCTCGTGAGCCGATCTATCCAACCCGATACCTCACTCTCCTCCACGCGCCGCACCTTCCCCCATCTCCACCATCACGGCTAACAGCCGTGGCTATGCAACACCATCATCATCATTATCAACCATCATTATCATCATACACCACCACCACAGCCGCCACTAGAGGGTGCGTGTGGTGGTTGTATATAACCGCCATGAGGGGTGGTACCACGAGGGTTCATTTTGACAGCCGCCACGACCCACAAGGGTGCGTGGGGTGTCGGGTCAAACCACCCGCCAAGGGTGTGTTTTGGTTATGCAAAACAGCCCAAGGAGGCATTTGTCGTGGGTTCGCAGCCGGGTCGGGCCGGGTTGTGGTTTTTACAGCCGCAAGGGAGGGGGTGTTCGTGTTGGGTTCGTGGTTTGCACCACCGTAGGGTGGTTCGGGTTATGGTTATAACAGCCGAGGGGTGTTTAGGGGTGTTTGGTTTGGATGGTAAAACACCACCGACGAAGGTGTGTTTGTTGGTTCGGCTTATTAACAGCCGGGGGGAGGGGTGTCGTCATGGCTGTCAAACAGCCGGGTATGGGTGTGG